>BPLQ01007726.1:0-256436 GCA_021605075.1 Caerostris darwini | reverse complement strand
AAAAGTTTTAAAATATTAGTGAATGTATAATAACTATACTTATTTATATTTATGCTAATAGTTATAAATTTTTAAAAGTTTCAAATTTTATAATAAAATATGAAAAAAACTATGATGGGAAGAAGCTTATAAGGTAAAAATGTACTTCAAAATAATTTTTTTATAATTGTTATCTTAATTTATAATAATCAATTCGTGTAATTCTAATTAAAACAATACGAATTCAATTCAAAAATTCAAATTCAATCCGATTCAGTTCGATTCATTCGAGTTCAATCCAATACGAGTTCAGTTCAAAAATTCTATTTGAGTTCTATGTTTATTAAATAAACGAGTTCAATTCTTATATTTATTATAGATCTCAGTTGGATCTATTTGGCATTTAAACATGCTTGAACTAGTTAAAACTATGAAAACTACTCCAAGTTCGGTTTATCTTTGGTGAATATTCATTGAATCTTTATTTGCATGGTATTGGATGGGATATAGTTTGGAAAATACTTGTAGAAAATATAATGAGAAACTTAACTTTCCAGAGGATACCACATATAAATCTAGGATTACCACCATATTCTCTGCTAATAAACCCCTATAACCCATCGATAAAAGTTTTCCTGTTGATGCTGATCAAACAGGAAACTTTTAAAATATTTAATAAATCTTTTCGTCTAAAATCCTAAACGTAAATTTAATTTATCACACCTGCTAAACATAAATTTGGTTTATATCACTTGTTAAACATAAATTGAGTTTATCTTTCGTGTTAAACATAAATTCGATTTGTATTTAATACGCCTAAAGATAATAAATTTAATTTATGTAAAAAGAATTACAAAATTTTATATTAATAAAAATATTTTAAATACTCTCTAAGACAAAAAATAAATCAAAGTGCCAACAGGGAATCATCTGATTTTAACTAAAATCCATATTCAGATACCTTTTAATACAATATGCAAATGATTAAATTTTGACAAATTACTGAATTGATGTTTCTTAAAGATGTTTAACTATAGTGTATTGAATATTTTTCCGTAGAAATTAATCGTCAACGTTCAGTATTAAATTTTTATTTGTGTATGTTATATTTAATAACTCCTTTATAGAAATCTATCTTCAAATTGTATGATACTAATATGATGTTACTTAAATATGTTTGGTTTTGGTGTAAGGAAACCTCCTTTGCAAAAATCCATCTTCAAATTTTGTGATACTAATATAATATTGCTTAAATACTTAAATATGCTTGATTTTGGTGTATAAAATATCTTCCCTGCAGAAATCTAACTTCAAATTGTATTATACTAACATGATTTTATTTATATATGTTTGGATTTAATATAAAAAATACCTCCTCTGCAGAAATCCATCTTCAAATTGTATGGCACTAATATGATGTTACTTAGATATGTTTGGTTTTGGTATATAGCTTACCTCATTTACTGAAATTCATCTTCAAATTATGCTATGCAAATATGATGTTACTTATATGTTTGATTTTAGTGTATGAAATACCTTCCTTGCTGTGTACACCCTCTGCAGAAATTCATCTTCAAATTGTGTTATTCTAACATGATTTAATTAAATATGTTTGGTTTTGTGTGCAAAGAATAACTCCCTTGCTGAGTACTCTTCCTGCAGAGAGCCATTATCAATCATTTTCCTAATTATATGATGTTAGTTCAACTAGTTCAATATTCATTTAACCTAACTTTATTAAAGGCCAGAAAAATGTGCTTGATGTTGAGGCATTTCCATTGAGGTTTATCACATTCTTCTTTTCTCTGAAAAATTCCTCAATGAGGGAGGTGCAGGCATCTTCTTTCTACTTCCAAATGGAAGTAAATACCATCATAAAATGAACACAGGCCTGATAGCTTCAAACTTCACCAGCGAGCTCATAGCAATTAAAGAGGCTGTTGCTTTATACACTGAAGTGACAAAAGTCATGGGACAGCAATATGCAAATTTTCAGATGGCAGTAGCATCGCGTAGAACAGGTATAAATGCGCAGTGCTTTCGCACAGCTTTCATTTATGTTCAAGTTATTCATGTGAAGAGGTTTTGACGTGATGATGACCGTCCGACGGGAATTAACAGACTTTGAAAGCGGAATGTTAGTTGGAGCTAGACGCATGGGTCATGCCATTTCGGAAATCGTTAGGGCATCCAACATTCCCAGATCCTCTGTGTCAAGAGTGTGCCGAGAGTATGAAATTTCAGGCATAACATCCCACCATGGACAGCGCAGTGGTCGACAGTAACGACCGAGACCGGCGACGTCTTCAAAGAGTCGTAAATTCTAACAGACAAGCAACACTGCGTCAAATAACCGCAGAAATCAATGTGGGACGTACAAGGGACTTGTCTGTTAGAACTGTGCGGAGAAATTTGGCTTTCTTTTGGCTATTCCAGCAGAAGCCCGACTCGAGTGCCTTTACTGACAGAACGACATCGCTTGCAGCGACTCTCGTGGGCACGTGAGCATATCGGTTGGTCCCTAGATGAATGGAAAACCGTGGCATGGTCCGATGAGTCACGATTTCAGTTGGTAAGAGCTGATGGTAGGGTTCGAGTGTGGCGCAGACCCCACGAAGCCATGGACCCAAACTGTCTGCAAGGCACTGTTCAAGCTGGTGGTGGCTCCATAATGGTGTGGGCTGTTTTTTCATGGCATGGACTTGGTCCTCTGGTGCGACTGGACCGAACGTTGACTGGAAATGCTTATGTTCAGCTACTTGGAGATCACTTGCAGCCATTCATGGACTTCATGTACCCAAACAACGATAGGATTTTTATGGATGACAATGCGCCATGTCACCGGACCACAACTGTTCGCGATTGGTTTGAAGAACATTCTGGAAAATTCCAACGAATGATCTGGCCACCTAGATCGCCCGACATGAATCCCATCGAGCATTTATGGGACATCATCGAGAGGTCTGTTCGTGCCCAAAATCCTGCACTATCAACGCTTTCACAATTATGGACGTCTATCGAGACAGCATGGCTCAATATTCCTGCAGAAGACTTCCAACGACTTGTTGAGTCCATGCCACGTCGAGTTGCTGCACTTCGCCCGGCGAAAGGAGGGCCGACACGATATTAAGAGGTATCCCATGACTTTTGTCACTTCAGATCTAATGACTCAAATATCTAAATGACTCAAATATCTCAGTCCTCACTGACGGGTTAGTGATTTTTTCTGACTGCAAGTCGGCTCTGGAAGCAATTAAAAATGTAGATACTAACATCACTTCTGCGATAAATATTCTGCTCGAGACTCTACACTGTAGAGGCAAATCATGTCATCTTCAATGGATTCCTGCACGTCAACATTGAGGGCAACGAATGCGTTGACTCTTTAGCCAAAGAAGCCAGGGACAATGATCAACCCAGGACTACCATCACACTTGCAGATGCTAACGTAGTTGCCAAAAGCCGAACTAATTCCTCATAACTTTAAGAAGCCGCTCATCACGGACTTGCAACTGCCCTAGGAAGTTGATATCAGTTATTAGCAGACTCAGAACTAATCATTACAGAGGGATGAAGATTCTCCCAGACAAGACCAGGGAATACAGCCCCTGCAGAAATTGCCCCAACGCTTTCCTAACACCTAAGCACATTCTAGAGTGCCCAGCACTCACTCCCAATGTTTTGCAATTGGGTATGGGGCCAATCGAGGCCAACTTAAGAGAAGTCCTGTATAGCGAAGCACCGTCGTTGCTAGCGGCCGTTATCGTGAAGTCTTTTGACTTGATCTAACTTTGATAATAATATTTTAAATCCATGGACACGATAACAACAACAACAACGTCCTTTCTTCTATAGTCAAGGATCTAATGATTTAAGCATTTGATGATGTTCTTTGCCAGTACGTTGTTCACAAATAATATAGATCTTCAGCAAGCTATCAAGTAGGGTTTCAGGATCTTGAAGCTGATTTATACTCTGCTTAAATCGATTTTTTGTCATACTACAGGAAAAAATGTTTTGTTAAACACGGTCGCTGTGTTAAAATTTAATGTTTAACAAGACCTTAAATGAGAAGAAGAAGTTCTGTATAAATTAATTATGATACTCAATGTCAACTTGATATGAGTCATATCAAACATGAAAGTTTTTTGAAGATTAAAAGGAATTTTTTTTAATTACAAATTTATTTATGTCGTACTTTGTTTTGTATTTTTCAAAACATGAAATAAGCTTTTTCAATAATTTTAATATATATGACATTCATTATGAGGGTAGAGGATGGTTGAAAGCCAATAGAAATATTCCAGTAGGGCATATGTAAAAATAATTTAAATTCGTATGTCAAATACATTACAACTCTGATCTCTATAAAATAATATATTTGTGCTCACGTGCTTGTATATATATATATATATATATATATGTCTGTATTTCTTATTCAATTCCTTCTATTAGCTCACACTCTCCCTATATATATCTTGTTCAAATTTTCAATCGTTAATAAAATACTTTTTATTCATCCACTGAAGTTCAAATACATTTTTTTTGAACTTGTAGTGGATGACACTTGATGTTAATATAGTTTTTTTCAAATATTAATTCAGTAATTAAATTTAATTAATTAATTAAAAAAAATTTAGATTTAAGTTGCATATATCTGCAAATAGATGGTCCCCAGATAAACTTAAAAAAATAAATGAAAATTATTTATTGAGGACTTTCTGCAATATAGTGAAAAAAAAGTAGGAATTGACTTTAAAGAAAATTTTTTTATATTACTTGTTGTTTAAATACTATGCCAACTACAGATAGAATACTTTTTAGGCAGCTTCATTTTTATCTGATGCTTAATCAGAAAGAATAAAATTCGTATATATTATACTTAGTTAAATAAAACCTGTAATATCTATTGCAAAACTGCCCTTCAAAATTATTTTTCATTGACATTTTCATAAAATTTCCTATCTCTCCACTCCCAAAAGATTAAATATTAAATAAATTAATTTATTAGGTAAGAATTTAAAATTTTGAATAAAAATTTTTAAATATAATTCTGAAATTATTATATATATATTTTTTTTCTTTTCTCAAATATTTTATTCTGAATTCATTATATATTTGTCTAATGGATAACAAAAAATTATTTTAAAAGGTTAATTTTCATTCATTTGTATAAAAATTCAAATTTAACTTTTATTCAGTTGTATTATCGAGTTTGTTTTTTTTATTCATCATTTATTATTTTTTATACATTTAGTTTAAATGAACTTATTTATTTAACGAGTGATGAAATTTTTAACATTGTATTAGATTGAAATTTTTTTTTTCACGTGGTTGCATAAATGTATAAAATAATAATTATGATGAAATAATGCAATTGTTGCACATTGTGTAAGTGATTATTAATGTGTAAAGTCATAGTTTTATTTACTGAAGCTTGCTACCTTCAAGTCATATTTTTTAATTAAATATATATGTATTGTATTATTTTAAAAATAATAATGCACTGAAAACGTGGTAATAATCAGCGTTCAGAGATAACTAAAAATGTACTTTACATACATGGAATTATAAAGCAACACACGTAAAAATGAATTACATGCGTGGAATTATAAAGCAACACGTGTAAAAATGAATTAAATACACGGAATTATAAAGTAAATCCTGTAAGAATAAAGTTCGTTCATGGAATTATAAAGCAAAACTTGTAATAGTGAATAAATACATGGAGTTATAAAGCAATACATATAAGAATGAAGTACATACATGGAATTATAAAGCAACACATGCAAGAATGAATTATATACATGAAATTATAAATCAACACATGTAAGAATGAATTACATATATGGAATTATAAAGCAACACATGTAAGAATGAAAAAGCAACACATGTAAGAATGAATTACCTACATGGAATTATCAAAAAAACATATAAGAATGAATTACATGCATGGAATTATAAAGCAACACATATAAGAATGAATTACCTACATGGAATTATAAAAAAAACATGTAAGAATGAATTACGTTCATGGAATCATAAAGCAACACGTGTAAGAATGAATTAAATACATGGAATTATAAAACAAAACATGTAAGAATGAATTACGTTCATGGAATTATAAGTCTACACGTGTAAGAATGAATTAAATACATGGAATTATAAAACAAAACATTTAAGAATGAATTACATATATGGAATTATAAAGCAACACATGTAAGAATGAATTACGTGCATGTAATTATAAAACAACACATGTAAGAATGAATTACGTTCATGGAATTATAAGGCTACACGTGTAAGAATGAATTAAATACATGGAATTATAAAGCAACACATGTAAGAATGAATTACGTGCATGTAATTATAAAACAACACATGTAAGAATGAAATACATATATGGAATTATAAAGCAATATATGTAAGAATGAATTACCTACATGGAATTATAAAAAAATGCAAGAATGAATTACATTCATGGAATTATAAAGTAACACATGTAAAAATGAATTAAATACATGGAATTATAAAGCAAAATATGTAAAAATGAATTACGTTCATGGAATTATAAAGCAACACCTGCAAGAATGAATTGCATACATGGAATTGTAAAACAACACATGTTACACAGTCCAGTAACATTAATGTGACCACCTGTCAAAAGCCAGAATATACGCTCTTGTATATTCTGGCTTTAAGTGGAGTGTGGAATGTGGTATTAAGTGGTATTTAAGTGGTGTTAAGTGGTATTTAAGTGGTGTTAAGTGGAATTCTTTATATGCACTCCACTGCAACGTGCTGCCACCTGCCTTTTGTGTTTGGTTATTTCACGTTGACGTCGAAAGTAGATGGTGGTCACATTAATTTGACTGGACTGTGTAAAATGAATAACATACATGAAATTTTGAAGTAATTACTTAAATAATACATTATATGAGTTGTCCTTAATTATATGGACTATATTGACAGCCCTTCCCTATTCAAATACTAGGTCATTCCTCTTCCTGTATTTTTCCTCCAATTTTCTGTATTATTTTTTTACATTTGAATTCAGTTTATATTTTGAATTACATGAATAAATTTTTTATTAAAAAATGAGTATATTACTTATTTAAAAATTTTCTAATTAAATCTAAGAATTAAAATAAAACAATAATTCTATTTGGTGAATATTTAAATGCATAGATACCAGGTTTTGAACTAAAATTTGATTTAATATCCAAAATTAAAAAATTATTTTAGAAATATTTAGTTTTAAATTAAACTTTATTGACTTTTTGGTTCCCCATATTTCAAAACTATTTTCGTGGGGGAAAAAAAATTAGGATATTCAATGCGTTTTTACTTAAAATTGAAAAACTTTATCAGTGTTTTTCGAAATTCTAATAAGTCATCTCCATAAATTTATTTATTTTTTAATTTTCAAGCATAAGATAATGTCATTATTCCTAATTTATGCTGTTTCCAATAGCTTCCAAGTTGTTTAGAGGCCTGATAGCCAATTGGCTAGCGCTCTGACAGTTGGTAACACAGGCCTCAGATTCGAATCCCGACAGAGGCATGGATGTTTGTGAGTGTTTGAGAAACCATGTTAAACTGTAGGTTCCGGTCTAATTAGCACAAAGTGTGAACAAAATGACAGTAGAGTGACAAACCAAATCAAATCCATGTTATTTAATTAGAGCCCCGAGATATTTCTCTGAAATGCTTTATTTATGAATTTGTAAGGAGTTTTAGTTTCTTAGATACATCTGTCATCGTGAATTATTTTTTTAATGTTCATCTATTTTTTTAATGTACATCTATTCACTACAAATTAATTTTTATGTATAAAAAAAATATTCCCTTTCAAACATTAGGGCTCTTTAAATCCCGAAAAATCCCAACCCAAAGTTTAGAAAACATTCCATGGAAATTATAATTCATAAAATCCCTACAACACTGAAATACTTTTACTTTGTTGACAGAATAATTTATAGAATCCCAATAATGCTACAAAAGTGTTATTTTATTGCGACTATATAAAATCACAATAACACTGCAACACTGTTACTTTATTGTAATTATAATCAGGTTTATCCCTCCTCTCGATTAATTTTCATCTATAATTTTCTTTTTTACTTTTTGCTATTGTTAAGGAATGCATCATGTATAAGCTTTCAATACATTTGAGCCCCTTCTTCTTCTTTAAAGGGTCGCATTCCAAAATTTAAAAAAACATTGCAATGTTGTAAATTTATTGCAATTATAATTTATAAGTTTCCAATAGGATTTCGACATTATGACAACAACAATTCATAAAATCATAACAATAATTTAACAAAAACATATTCTGTTCTTTTGATGGTTTCACAATTAAAATTTAAAAAATCTCAATAGAATTTCAAATCTATTATTTTATGACAACTACAATTCATAAAATAATAGCAATATTTTAGCCAAAACATATTCTGTTGTTCTGAGAATTACTGCAATTAAAATTTATAAAATCCCAATAGAATTTCAATACTATTATTTTATGACAATTATAATTCATAAAATCGTTACAACTATATAACAAAAGCACGTTTTTTTTAATCGTTATTGCAATCACAATTTATGAAATCACAGTATCACTACAGCACCCATATTTTATAGCAATTGCAATTTTTCAAAAAAATCGCAATAACATTAAATTCTATAGCAATTAAAATGTATAAAATCTCAGTAACACAACTACACCCGACATTTACGGCAATTAATATTAAAAAAACAACACAAAAACCTTAAAAATTATTGCAATTATAATTATAATTTATAAAATCTCAATAGAATTTCAACACAATTATATTATGAAAATACAATTCATAAAATCCTAACAACTATTTAACAAACATTCTGTTCTTTTGATGCTTATTGCAATTAAAATTTATAACACCCCTATAGAATTTCAACACTATTATTTTATGACATCTAAAATTATAAAATCACAATAATTTAACAAAAACACAGTGATTTTTGTAGTTATTGCAATCATAATTTATTACAGTACCCATACTTTACTTACAATTAAAAAAATCAAAATAACATTCAATTTTATTGCAACTAAAATTTATAATACCACAATAACACTGGGCTTTATTGCAAATTATTATTTATAAAACTACACTCAAGAAACATATATATGCTGATAAAATAAAAGATACAAGATTTAATTTGTGTTCGGTCCCTCTCCTGTAAATTAGATACGAAAGCGAAAAGCAGAGAGGCGACACGTTGTATCGAACGGTCTACAAATCCTCCCCCTGCGCATGCGTCAAACACCCTCCAATCAAAACAAAACGACACATTCTCTTCTTTTGATCATTCACTCTGTATAAACGGATTTAGAAGGTTTTCTTTTCACTTTTTCCGAAAGAATATTCGAAAAGGTGTCTGTTCTTGTTTCGAAGCAATTCCGAAATGGTTCGATTGTTGCTCGAGACCCTTTCTTCGACGACTAACGATATGCTTCCTTTGAATAAACATTTAAATTTTTCCTGTTTCCTTCTCAACGAAAGGAAATCGATACAGAAAAAAAAAGAATATTTTATTTTGTATCGTTCTTTATGTAGATCGGAGAATTGCTAAGACGGCAGACTGCGTAGAAGATCTTGCGATATCAGAGGGATCTAAACAATGTTTCGTAGAACATATTATATAGAATTTTTCATGGAATAAAAATGCTTTGTTAGTAGTTTTGATCCTAATTTTTCTTAAATCGTATCTTTCTTTATGTAGATCGGACAATTGCTAAGAAGACAGACTGTTTAGAGATTTTGTTAATAGTTTTGATAATAACGTTTTATTTTGTATCGTTCTTCATGATATCAGATGGCCTCTAAACAACGTTTCATAAAACATATCGCATATAATTTTTCATAGAAAAAAAGTTTTGTTAATAGTTTTGATCATAACATTTCATAAATAGATTCATAAATGTTTTATTTTGTATCGTTCTTTATGTAGATCGGGAATTGCTAAGACGGCAGACTGCGTAGAAGATCTTGCGATATCAGAGGGCATCTAAACAATGTTTCATAGAACATATTTTATAGAATGTTTCATGGAATAAATATGCTTTGTTTAATAGTTTTGATCCAAATTTTTCATAAATCGTATCGTTCTTTATGTAGATCGGTCAATTGCTAAGACGACAGATTGCGTAGAAGATCTTGCGATATTAAAGGGCATCTAAACAATGTTTCGTAGAACATATTATATAGAATTTTTCATGGAATAAATATGCTTTGTTAATAGTTTTGATCGTAATTTTTCATAAATCGTATCGTTCTTTATGTAGATCGGACAATTGCTAAGACGGCAGACCGCTTAGAGATTTTGCGATATCAGATAGCCTCTAAACAATGTTTCATAAAACATATCGTATATAATTTTTCATAGAAAAAAAGTTTTGTTAATAGTTTTGATCATAACATTTCATAAATAGATTCCTAAATGTTTTATTTTGTATCGTTCTTCATGTAGATCGGGAATTGCCAAGACGGCAGACTGCGTACAAATCTTGCGATATTAGATGGCCTCCAAACAATGGTTCATGGAAAATGTTATATATAATTTTTCACAGTTTAAATATGTTTTGTTAATAGTTTTGATCCTAATTTTTCATAAATAGATTCATAAATGTTTTATTTTGTATCGTACTTTATGTAGATCGGGAATTGCTAAGACGGCAGATTGCGTAGAGATCTTCCGATATCAGAGGGCCTCTAAACAATGTTTCATAAAACATATCGCATATATTTTTTCATAGAATAAATATGCTTTGTTAATAGTTTTGATCCTAGTTTTTCATAAATCGTATCGTGCTTTATGTAGATCGGACAATTGCTAAGACGGCAGATTGCTTAGAGATTTTGCGATATCAGATGGCCTCTAAACAATGTTTCATAAAGCATATCGCATATAATTTTTCATAGAAAAAAATTTTGTTAATAGTTTTGATAATAACATTTCATAAATAGATTCATAAATGTTTTATTTTGTATCGTTCTTCATGTAGATCGGGAATTGCTAAAACGGCAGACTGCGTAGAGATCTTGCGATATCAGAGGGCCTCTAAACAATGTTTCATAAAACATATCGCATATATTTTTTCATAGAATAAATATGCTTTGATAATAGTTTTAATAATAATTTTTTCAAAAATAGAAAATAAAGATATCGCAAATATAAAATTAATAATACAATATAAATTTATTCATAATTTTCAAACATAGTAAAAATCGCATTGCACAAAATTAAAATAACTGATGATAAAATCAAAATAAATATTAGGAATAACATTAAAATTGATTCTAATAATGAGAACGACAAACTTGGTGAGTCGCTTAGCAGGGAATTAATACTCTGCGTTATTTATCTTGTAGTATTTGTGGAAGAATGTATATTCTGTAGAGAGTAGAGTATATATTGCAATACTGTGAGTGTAATTCTGTAGAAAGTGTATATTCTTGCATAATAACAAATGCATAATAACAGCCAATTACTCCAATCTGACAGCAGATAAGCAGTATGATGGATGTTTATATTACATTCAATTAGTGTTTGGATAATAAGACCACAGGGAATTAGCTATTGTATGTTAGACTTTCACAGGCCGAAAAAATTATAGAGGGCATGAGTTCATCAGTTGTTGCACCGTGATTGATGATAGACCATGGACCGAGGAGTATCAAATCCGATGACAAAAGCTGACGGATTTTCTTAAAGGGTGGCTTTTTTAGAAAGAGAAGGTGACTGTTCTGCAACGAGTCGACAAGAAGGGGTTTTTTTCCCTGAAAGTGATTGAACAGGCAGGAAATTCCGCCTGTTCACAAATTGAGCCGTATATCGTTTCGTGTATCACGCCGTATGATAATTACGGTCTGCACCGGACAGGCTAAAATAAATTCGCCATAGACAATAGAACTCTGAAAATCTCAATTCTTGGGGTGAACCGCATCTGTAAATCAATTGATATCTTTAATTTTAATCATTATTCTTGTAAATAAGAATTTGTAAATAGAGTTCTGTATATACACTCAAGAGCCAAAACATTATGACCCCCTGTCAATAACGAGTTGGCCCACCTTTGGCGCGCAACACAGCTTCAACCCGCCTTGGCATGGATTAATACCAGTTAAATACCACTTCCACCTGATCACGTGCCTTCCACGTCATCCAGGCGAGTTCACTGCAAAATGTAGGGGTGGTCATAACGTTTTGGCTCTTGAGTGTATATATATTAAGTTTATTAAAAAATTAAACTGTGGATGATTTACCCATGTATCTGACCCTCTTCTTGAAGCAGTTATAGGTCTAGTATAGGACGAGACGTTACACTGTCAACAGTATAATCACCGCGATTTACTATTGCAGTTGATTTCCTTTTGTAATATGAATTTAAATTCACTCAATATGAAGAAGGAAATTCAATTATTCTTATCTATTTATTCTTCTGCTTGACTTCACCACCCTTTTAGTTTTATTAAACGCCCCCACCCCACCCCCAACCGAAAAAACAGTGTACTCAAAGCAACTATCACTCCCTTAATGTTTCCATTGCCACCAAAGGGACTGTAACGCTCCCTACGACCCGCGGGCCAACTCCGCCGATAGAATTTTAATTTACCGATCCGAGGTAACTTAAAAGAAATATATATTTATATATTATATATCCATCTCTTTTTCTACTTTGATTAAATAATATTTTTTTTTCTAAACTGCATTTTCATTTCGGACGCAGATTTTAAGATTTCAGTGCCATTCAAACAGAATTTGATATTTTTACAATGCCTTTAAACTTAAACTGTGAAGCAGTGAGGTCATATTTGCAGGTTGAATGAATTGAGTCGCAATCTAACAATCATCTCAAGCAGTTGTTTCTAAATATGCCAAAGTTACAGTTTTACAAATCATTATCAAAAGTAAGTTTCCCAAATTTAATATCTCACGAGCAGAAAATCAGCGTTATGTTCGCTTCACCTTATATATGTGAACAAGTGTTTTCAACTATGAACCTTCGAAAGAATTATTTCAGAAGTAGACTGACAGATGAGCTTTTAGCCTCGTTTCATAGAATCAGTACGTCTCACTTTGAACCTCAATATAAGGAACTTTTAAAAATGAAATCGTAATTTCATTCATCTCATTAACATATTTAAATTATAATACTTGTATACTGATTTTAAAATTTTGTAAAAATTTAACTTGGCCCGCCAAACTTTTTTTTCCCCGATTTTTGGCCCGCGACCGAAAAAGTTTGCCCATCCCTGCTCTAGGACCAGTGGGGATCTAGTGAGCTAGAGCAGTGGTCTCCAAGCTTTTGTACCCTTCTAATACGAAACACATAGAATATCAATAGTATCCCACATAACAAAATGTTGTTTTTTTCTGTCTAATGCAGCTGGCAAGCACTTAGACAGTTTGGTCTTGGATGCCTTAAGGCAAGCGCTGCACAGACGTATGCACTTTGCATTACCCAGGGGGCGCGTGTCACTTGAAGATAAGCCACGAACGCGGAGTAACAATGCCCCCGCAACGTTCTACGATACTTGGTAGACATCTAGACAAAGCCCACGAACCCGTGTGGTCTACGGATTGAAAAAGGAAAAGGTTTGGTTTATCGCTCTACGGTCATCTTGTGCACACTTTGGGCTAAACAGACCGGTACCTACAGTTTAAAGTAGATTCCAAACCACTACACACATCCATGGCACCGCCGGGACTCGAACCCGAAACCTGTGATACCGAGTGCCAGAGCGCTAGCCACTCGGCCATTCAGGCCCACCATAATAAAATGTAATATGTGTATCTTTCTCTCTCTTTATGTGTGTGTGTGTGCAGTCAAAAAAAAAAATTATTCACTATTTTTTAATTTTAAATAACATAAATGCTAGATACAATGAGAAGCAGCCAGATACAACGAGGCAACTGATGCTCGTCTGGTGACGAGTCTTATGGTCTCTGGCTGACAACCCCGACGCATATTGTGTTGCAACAACTGCACCACGCCATATCACATGCGGAACTATGTTAAAAAGAAAAGAAAAAAACATTCCATTTCCGAAAACATCAAACTCTACCCTGCATCAACGAACTTTACTTCCGATCTACAGTCAAAAGTTGTTAGTATGTTTTCTGTCTTCTTAAAGTTTTTCATTTTTTATTTTTGTGATGATGATGATGAATGAAGTGGTATATGAAGCAACAAGGACTATAATCCCCTAATCACTATATATGTGAACAGTTAGTTTTTTTATTTTTTTTAATATGTCACTCTCCACAACGCTCTACGATCGTGTTAGACCGGGACCTACGGTTTAAAGTGGATTCCGAACCACTACAAACATCCATGGCACCACCGGGACTCGAACCCGAAACCTGTGGTACCGAGCGCCAGAGCCACTCGGCCATTCAGGCCCCTTTTTTGCGATTGTATATGTTTTTATTTATAATTCCTACTTATCTTCATGGTATATGTGTTTATATGTCTGTCTGCTATGTATTTACGTATTTATATGCTTCTATTGGGCATCTATGTATTTTAATATTGCTTGATTGTCATCTCCTAGTTTGTCCCCCCCCCCTTTTTTATTTTTTTAATTTTTAATTTTATTATTTTTTTTAACTTCTTTCCCTCCTATTAACTGTTTGCTTTAAATTTTTTAATTCCTGCTAATTCTGTGATACTTTGTTTTTATTATATTTGAATTCTGAGCAGATGTGCACTACGTGCACAGGTACTCGACTCTCCTATCCAATCTAGTACGCCATATCACTGTGCCTAGAGCTGAGTTGCCCCAAGTTCGGGAATGGTGTGGGTGAGAAGAAGTCTGATTAGGCTCCATGGCGTTCTACGGTCATATGAGACCGGGACTGTGTTGCAACTGGGTTTACAATCACGAGACTCAATTGAGGACCTCGTTGCTGGTCTACCCATTGTGGCGAAATGACTGGTATCTTTGGAACTGTTTGAGAGTTGCTCCTTCTTCTCTATCAAGTTTTGTTACTGTAGATGGTCGCAATTTTGAGCATTTATTGCAAACACAGAACCAAAAGAGTACTTTGCAATTGTATTAGGAATACTACTGTGACCAAAAAGTAAGACCAACTATTTTTCTTCCAAAAACTCTTTATTTATTCTACCAAATTTATTTCATCTCCTTCAAAGTAATCCCCTTCGGACTCAATGCACTTATGCCAACTTTATTTCCAATCTTCAATGCATGCTAAAAAGTCATCGGCAGGGATGCCCTTCAAAGCGCGCGGCGATTCACGTTGAATCTCTTTAGTCGACACAAAAAAATGTCCCCGGAGTGGTCTTTTGACTTTAGGGAATAGGCAGAAGTTGCACGGTGTGGAAACGGTGGTTGTGGAACGATACGGTTTTTATTTTTGGCGAAAAAGTCACGAAGAATCAATGCAGTGTGAGCTGGAGCATTTAGTGTTTTCGGGACCAATCGAGATTTGACGTGTTTGAGACCCAAAGTGGAATTGACAAATCCTTTTGAATTCCAACATCATCAGCAAGGTCTCTAATTGTAAATCGACGGTTTGCAAGCACCAACTCCTTAATATTTTGAACGTGAGCTTCGTCGGTTGAGGTTGATGGTCGATCAGAAGGCTCTTCATCTTCAATGGGTTCTCTGCCTTCTTTGAATTGTTTACACCACTTCTAAACACTTATTTTCGATACAGGAATTTTAACCGAATGCCTTCTGCAACATTCTATACGTTTCCGTAATCAAAATTGAATGCAAGTTCTTTGCTCAATTCATTCAGTTTTGACGTCTCACAAAGCCAAGCGTAACTCAAACACTAATGAATAATTTGACGTCAAATTGCACACAGACGTCAAGGACAGAACCGGCAACCTAAAAAAGAAAAAAAAAATTGAAATTCCTTAAAAGCCGGGAATTTTAGATTGAAGCAGTAGTAATAAACATTAAGTTATCACGTGATTTCAATCGTGTATTTTGGTAATTGATAATTCGTTGAAGCACACCTTGCCCGATGTGTTTGATCTTTTTTGGGAACTGAATAACCAGTAAGCGAAATTTGCATAATCTCAGACATTAGAAAACAGATCAATCAATATCTATGCCAAGAAAAATAAACAATTTAAATCTAAAATTTAACATTTGTACAATAAAATGAATAACCGTACATTTTTTCCACGAGAAGAGTTGTAGCATTTCGTTCCCAGGAGAGAGGAATATATATATTATTTAACAAGTACAAAATAACAACCTATCGCTCAAATTCGACTGTATATAAGCAATGCTGTTGATATCTATATTACATGCAATATTTTTTGTACTAATGAGGACAACCTGTCACTCAAATCTGATAGCAGATATGGATAATGAGACATTGAATTAGCTATTGTCAGTGTGACCCTCACATGTCGAAACTCTTACTGATGAACTACGGGATACGCCATGAGTTGTTGTATCGTGATGGACGATATACCATGGGCTGAGGAAGTGTTGACTACAAGGAGAAGTGAGAGAAGCTGGTTCACCCCATGATAGATTTTCTTATATTGAGATTTTTGGAGAAGAAGAGAAGAGTTCTGCGAAGAGTCGACAAGAAGTGTGTGTGTGTTTTTTCTCTCTAAAATAACTGAATAGGTCGCAGTTTACGTCTGCGTAAAAAGTGAACCCCTTGTGGTTTCGTGTATCAGGCAGTGTGACATTTAAGGTCTGCCACAGACCTAGTGAAATAAACCGTCGTAGACTTCAAAACTCTGAATATCTCCGTCCTTAAAGTGAACTGCATTTGTGAATCAAATTATCATTCATTTTCATTATTTATGTAAATAGAGTTCTGTATATACATTTAATGTTTGTAAATAATATTTAAAGTGTTTAAATGAACCTGAAAGTGGCCTACTTCTTGAAACCGTCACAGGTCTAATATAGGCCGACACATTACAATAATGAAAAATTCAGAAATATAAATAAAGAGTTTTTGAAAAAAATATAATTGGTTTTACTTTTCGGACACAGTAGTATTGGGCTTCCGATTGGCTGATGTTTAGCAGCTTTCAGATTATGTAAATTCACCTTTCATGAGATAAAAGTAAAGAAATTTGTTCATGGCGTGGGTAAATTATGCAAAGCGTAAATAAAATTAATGTCAAACAAAAAGAAACTAAAAATAATTTCAGAGTACAATATTTATCCCTTTTTCTCCCGCCGGAATTTGTTCGAAGTTCGTGTTCTATTTTAAGACACAATTTGTTTAAATATGCATGTTCGAAGGAGAGTTCGATGAACAGTAATGCTTGAAAGATTCTCAACAAACATATTTATGAGTTTCCAAAAATAAATATTTCTCAAAAAAAAAAAAAAAAAGTTGTGTCGTCCCTGCATCTTAAATATGCGTAGTTTTATTTCCAACTAAAGAGTAAAATAAGAAAGAAAAAGTCAATTTTTCAACGATATCGGATCGTCTCGTTTCTAAATTGCATTTCCTGTGCATCGTATGCCCTTCAGTCTTAAAAATTCTGGGGATAGAACTCGAACTATCGAAATATTGTTTTAAGAAAACGGGCAGCAGAATTTTCAATTTACTTTTGAAATAAGAATAATTTGTTTTTGTTTGCCCCAGTTGATTACAATCAATAACATTTTAGGAGGGAGAACGAAGTGCCGTCTTTGTTTGTTCTGTTATTTACTTTTTTCTTTTTTTCGAACATTTTTACTTTACAGACGATTTTATTGAAGTTTTTCTAAAAGCAAATCAACAGGCTCCGTTCCGTTTTATTAAATTTGCTCCAAATTTGGGAGACAAACCATTCAGAATGCGGATGAAAGTGGTGCAAGCCATGAACTGAAGTGAAATAACTTGCTCCTGTTGACTTATTTAAGCTTTCGTGTTAGTACAGGGGCATACAACGGTCATAGGTTTGGTTTGGTTTGTCGCTCTACGGTCATCTTGTGCACATGAGGGTTAAACCGACCGGGACCTACAGTTCAAAGTGGATTCCGAACCACTAACAAACACCCTACCGACTCGAGGATTCGAACCTGGAGCTTGTGGTACCAAATGCCAGTGCGCTAGCCAATTGTCCATCAGGCCACTCAACGGTTATAGGACAAATTTTCAGGAGTGGTACAGCAGACATTTTTTTTTGTATAGTTTTTTTTTTTTTTTTTTTTGTAAAAAAACACTGTTTAATGGCAACCTCAATGCAAAGTGCTTCTTTGATTCAATGCTTGCAATAAATGCTGAAAATGGCGACCACTTTCTGCAATATATGTTTGGTTTGTTTTTTTACACTACGGTCATTTTTTTTGCCCATTTCTGGCTAATTAGAGCGGGACCTACAGTTTAATGTGGTTTCCGAACCACTAACAAACATCCATACCATCGCCAGAGTTCGAACTTGAAGCCTGTGGTACTAAAGACCCCAATTGGCCATCTACGGTTTAAGAACCAATCATAGATTCGTATTTTTTTTTTAAATATGGGGAATAAAGGTAAGATGTGTTTCTACCAGACAACAAAATCTCATGTCACGGGAACGCCAGCCATTCGGAAGCTTGTGTAAGCAGAATAGTAGGTTTCTAATTGGTTGATGTTTGTCAATTCGAGATTTATAGCATCCTCTGAAAATACACATTTTAAAAGATAAAAGCAAAGAAACTGGGCCTGAATGGCCGAGTGGCTAGCACTCTAGCGCCCGCTACCAGGTTTCGGGTTCGTACGTAGAGGTACTAGACTTCGGGTTCAAGTCCCGGCAGGGCCATGGATGTTTGTAGTGGTTTGGAATCCACTTTAAACCATAGGTACTGTTCTAATACACTGCGTAAAAAAAGTAGAAGGACAGTGTTTTTTTGCCAATTAATATCTCTTATTTTCTCCTAACTACCAGATATTTATGCAGATTTAGTTTAATGACCCTTTTTTTCATTTTAGGCAAAAATTAAACATCTACTACTAATATTAATAATAAAATTAGTAGATATAATTTCCGGTGCGTAAAAAAGTAGAAGGACACTTTACAAAAAGCTAATATATTTAATTTAGTGAGTTGTTCTTTAGTTAAATAGTGATTTTGTACTTTGTTTTATCCTTTTCGGTCAAAAAAATCTAATTTGTTTAAAAGTTACGCTGTTTCTCCATTATCAGAAAGGCCTAAAGGAATACCTTTGAACGATTTTCAAAAAGGCCAAATTTCCGCATGTCAAAATGATGGTAAAGGTGTCAGAGAGTTTGCTCGATTGTTGCAGGTGAGCCCCAATACAGTTTCAAACTTTATCAGAAATCCTTATAAAAATGGAAAGAAAAAAAGAAGACTGGTAGACCGAAAAAGTTAACACCACCTGATGAATGAAAACTTGTTCGTGTGCTTAAGAAGAACAAAGGAAGTGTTTCAAAAGCAAGAAATTAAGGGACGTAATCATGTGACGAAACAAAGAAGTTTACAACTATATTAAAAGATCTAAAAATTCATTTTCAAAAAACTGAAACATCATCCTAAGTGGACACAAGCTCACATTGATAACCGTTTAGTGTGGGCTAAGGAGCACATGTCCTGGACTACAGAATGGACTTCTGTGATATTTTCCGATGAAAAGAAATTTAACTTAGACGGTCCAGACGAATATCAGCACTACTGTCATTGTCTGGGGAATGAAGACGAATACTATTCAACACGACAAATGGGTGAGAGAGTTTAATGGTTTGGTTGGCTGTTGGATAAGGAGGAAGGACAAGTCTGGCTTTCTTAAATGGTAGGCAAAAACATACAGACTACATTCAAGTGCTGAATTCCGAGCTTCTTCCTTATGGCTCTGACTTGGGGGGTGAAGAGGGGAAGTTTCAGCAGGACGAAGTTCCATTCACACCGTGACTGGAGTCAAAATTGGTTCCTAACAAATAATGTGGATGTTTTACCATGGCCAGCCAAAAGTCCTGACCTTAATATAGTGGAAAACATCTGGGCAATGCTAGTTCATCGAGTTTATGCTGATGGAAGGCAATTTGATTCACTAACTCAGCTTCGAGAAGCATTGAATGACTCGTGGGACAATTTTTGTCAAACAGAAGTTCAATCTCTATAAAATTCACTTCCAAACAGAATATTTGAAGTTATAAAGGCCAATGGGAAGATCATTCCGTATTAAAATCACTATTTTTCATTCATTATAATGCTGTCCTTCTACTTTTTTTTTTACAAAGTTTCAAAAAAAGAGAAACTATTTTTGTTGCCATTAATATTTTATGGTTGAATATCATAATTCTGATGTTAAAATTGTATTTTTAAAATATTTGTAAAATGTTTCTAATAAAATATTTTAGTAAAAATAAAATATTTTTCGGTTATTGTTACAAAATCAAGTGTCCTTCTACTTTTTTTACGCAGTGTACGATCGTAGAGCTTCGCAGGGGCATTGTTTTTCCGCGTCCGGGGCTTATCTTCAAGTTGCACGCGCTCCCTGGGTAATGAAAAGTGAGTAACGTCTGTGCGGCACTTGCCTTAACGCATCCAAGACCAAGCTGTATAAGTATTTGCCAGCTGCATTAGAAAGAAAAAAAAGTAAATAAATTCGTTCATGGCGTAGGTAAATTATACAAAGCGTAAATAAAATTAATGTCAAACAAAAAGAAACTAAAAATGTATTTCAGAGAGCAATATTTATCGCTCTTTCTCCCGCGCCGGAATTTGTCGAATTTCGCGTTCTATTTTAAGAACAGCAAAAGGGTACAATTTGCTTAAAAATGCATGTACGAAGGAGGGTTCGATGAACAATAATGCACGAAAGATTCTCAACAAACATATTTATGAGTTTCCAAAAATAAATATTTCTCAGAAAATAAGTTGCGTCGTCCCTGCATCTTAAATATGCGTAGTTTTATTTCCAACTAAAGAGTAAAATAAGAAAGAAAAAGTCAATTTTTCAACGATATCGGATCGTCTCGTTTCTAAATCGCATTTCCTGTGCATCGTATGCCCTTCAGTCTTAACAAATTCTGGGGATGGAACTCGGAACTATCGAAATATTGTTTTAGGAAAACGGACAGCTGAATTTTCAATTTACTACTTCGAAATAAGAATAATTTGTTTTTGTTTGCCCCAGCTGATTACAATCAATAACATTTTAGGAGGGAGAACGAAGTGCCGTCTTTGTTTGTTCTGTTATTTACTTTTTTCTTTTTTTTCGAAAATTTTTACTTTACAGACGATTTTATTGAAGATTTTCTAAAAGCAATTCAACAGGCTTCGTTCCGTTTTATTAAATTTACTCCAAATTTGGAAGACAAACCTTTGAGAATGCGGATGAAGTGGTGCGAGCCATGAACTGGAGTGAAATAACGTGCTCCTGTTGACTTATTTAAGCTTCCGTGTTAGTACAGTGGGATGATACAATAATCACAGTTCTGATTTGGTTTGTCGGTCTAAGATCATCTTGTGCACACGAGAGCTAAACAGACAGGGACCTACAGTTCAAAGTGGATTCCGTGCCACTAATAAACATCCCTGCCACCTCGAGAATTCGAACCTGGAGCCTCTGGTACCAAATGCCAGTGCGTCCATCAGGCTACTCAACGGTTGTAGGACAAAGTTTCAGGTGTGGTACAGCAGACATTTTTTTTGTATAGGAATGTAAGTTCAGAAGTGACGCTTTGAGACACGAACACAAAAATGAAGACTTAAAAACACAAAGTGCTCCTTTGATTCAATTCTTGCAATAAATGCTCAAAATGGCGGCCACTTTCAGCAAGATATGTTTGGTAGCGTAAAAGGTTAGATTTGGTTTGTTTTGTCATACTACGGCCTTTTTTGCCCATTTTAGACTAATTATAGCGGGAACTAATACACTTTAATGTGGATTCCGAACCACTAACAAAGATCCATACCATCGCCAGAATTCGAACTTGAAGCCTGTGGTACTAAAGACTCGAGAGCTATCCAATTGGCCATCTAAGGCTTAAGAAATAATCATAGTTGTGCATTTTTTTCAGTATGGGCAATAAAGGTAAGATGGGTTTCTACCAGACAACAAAATGTCACATTGAACGCCAGCCTTTCGTAAGCTTGTGTAGGCAGGATAGTGGGTTTCTAATTGGCTGATGTTTGTCAACTTGAGATTTATAGCCTCCGCTGAAAATCCACATTTTAAAAGATAAAAGTAAAGAAACTTGTTAATGACTTAGGCAAATTCTACACAGCGTAAATAAAATTAATACCAAACAAAAAGAAACTAAAAATAATTTCAGAGCGCAATATTTATAGCTTTTTCTTTAGCACCGAATTTGTCAAATTTCGCGTTCTATTTTAAGAACAGCAAAAGAACGATATGGTTTTCATTTTAGCGAAAAAGTCACGAAGAATCAATGCAGTGGGAGCTGGCGCATTCAGTGTTTTCGGTATGAATCGAGATTTGAAACGTTTGAAGAAAAATTAGAATTGACCCATCCTTTTGAAATTCCAACACCATCAGCAAGGTCTCTAATTGTAAACCGATGGTATGCAAGAATCAAATCTTTAATTTTGTGGACGTGAGCTTCGTCGGTTGAGGTTGAGCGTTGACCAGAGGGCTGTACGACTTCAACGCGTTCTCTGCCTTTTTCTCACCGAATGCCTTCTGCAACATTCTATACGTTTCCGCAAACAAAATTGAATACAAGATCTTTGCTCAGTTTATTCACACATTTCAAAAATCGCCGGAATCAGTTTTAGCGTCTCACAAAGCCAAGCGTAACTCAAACACGAATGAATATTTTGACGTCACATTTCACACAGATGTCAAGGGCAGTGCCCGTAACGTAAAAAAGAAAAAAATTCATTCCATAAGCTCCGGGAATTTTAAATTGAAATTTGGTCTTACTTTTTGGGCACAGTAGTATTAGATTTCCGATTGTCTGATGTTTAGCAACATCAGATTACGTAACTTCACCTTTCATGAGATAAAAGTAAAGAAATTTGTTCATGGCGTAGATAAATTATACAAAGCGTAAATAAAATTAATGTCAAACAAAAAATAAACTAAAAATAATTTCAGAGATCAATATTTATCCCTTTTTCTCCCGCCCGGAATTTGTCGAATTTCGTATTCTATTTTAAGATACAATTTGTTTAAATATGCATGTTCGAAGGAGAGTTCGATGAACAATAAGGCTTGAAAGATGCTCAGCAAACATATTTATGAGTTTCCGAAAATAAATATTTCTCAAAAAAAAAAAAGTTGTGTCATCCCTGCATCTTAAATATGCGTAGTTTTATTTCCAACTAAAGAGTAAAATAAGAAAGAAAAAGTCAATTTTTCAACGATATCGGATCGTCTCGTTTCTAAATTGCATTTCCTGTGCATCGTATGCCCTTCAGTCTTAACAAATTCCGGGGATAGAGCTCGAACTATCGAAATATTGTTTTAGGAAAACGGGCAGCAGAATTTTCAATTTACTTCTTTAAAATAAGAATAATTTGTTTTTTTTGCCCCAGCTGATTACAATCAATAACATTTTAGGAGGGAGAACGAAGTGCCGTCTTTGTTTGTTCTGTTATTTATTTTTTTTTTTTTCGAACATTTTTACTTTACAGACGATTTTATTGAAGTTTTTCTAAAAGCAAATCAACAGGCTTCGTTCCTTTTTAGTAAATCTGCTCCAAATTTGGAAGATAAACCTTTGAGAATGCAGGTGAAAGTGGTGCAAGCCATGAACTGAAGTGAAACAATGTCCTCCTGTTGACTTATTTAAAGCTTTCGTGTTAGTACAGGGGCGTACAACGGTCATAGTTTGGTTTTTTGTCGGTCTAAGATCATCTTGTGCACATGAGCTTAAACAGACCGGGACCTACAGTTCAAAGTGGATTCCGAACCACTAACAAACATCCCTACCAACTCGAAATTCGAACCTGGAGCCTGTGGTAAAATGCCAGTGCGCTAAACCATCAGGCCACTCAACGGTTATAGGACAAATTTTCAGGTGTGGTACAGCTAATTTTTTTTTTTTTTTGTATTCAGGTTTTTTTCACTGTTTATTCAACCTCAATGCAAAGTGCTCCTTTGATTCAATGTTTACAATAAATGCTGAAAATGGCGACCACTTTCTGCAAATATGTTTGGTTTGTTTTTACACTACGGTCATTTTTTTTGCCCATTTCTGGATGGGAGGAACCTACAGTTTAATGTGGTTTAACCACTAACAAACATCCATACCACAATAAGTTCGAACTTGAAGCCTGTGGTACTAAAGACTCGAGTGATGTCTAATTAGTTTAAAGAACCAATCATTGATTCGTATTTTTTAAAAATATGGGGGAATAAAGGTAAGATGGGTTTCTACCAGACAGCAAAATCTCATATGGGTCAAAATTCAACTTGGGCTTGTGTGAAAATCCACAAAAAAGTATTTTAATTGGCTGATGTTTGTCAAAATTCGAGATTTATAGCATCCTCTGAAAATATACATTTTAAAGGATAAAATGTGGAACGATATGGTTTTCATTTTTTAGGCCTGAAAAAGTGGCTCAATGCAGTCGGCGCCCGCTACCAGGTTTCGGTATTCGTACGTTTGATTAGAAAACTACTTACTGAATTCTCAGGGTTCGAACCGGCAGTGCCAATGGATGTTTGTCGGTGATTTTGACCATCATCTAACGCGTTCTATACGATCGTACCTTCTGCAGTTTTCCGCGAATACGGGGCTTTCTTCAAGTTGCCGGAATCGCGTCTCCCTGGGTAATGGGAAAAGTGATGTAACGTCTGTGCGGCACTTGCCTTAACGCATTTTTAAGACCAAGCTGTATTAGATTTTGCCAACTGCATTTAGAGATAAAAATAAAGTAATTTGTTCATGGCGTGGGTAAATTATACAAAGCGTAAATAAACTTAATATCAAACAAAAAAGAAACTAAAATTAATTTCAGAGCGCAATATTTATCCTTTTTTTTCTCCCGCCGGAATTTGTCGAATTTCGCATTCTATTTTAAGATACAATTTGTTTAAATATGCATGGTACGAAGGAGGGTTCGATGAACAGTAATGCCAGAAAGATTCTCAACAAACATATTTATAAGTTTCCAAAAATAAATATTTCTAAAAGAAAAAAGTTGTGTCGTCCCTGCATCTTAAATATGCGTAGTTTTATTTCCAACTAAAGAGTAAAATAAGAAAGAAAAAGTCAATTTTTCAACGATATCGGATCGTCTCGTTTCAAATTGCATTTCCTCTGCATCGTATGCCCTTCAGTCTTAAAAAATTCTAGGGATAGAACTCGAACTATCGAAATATTGTTTTAGGAAAACGGGCAGCGGAATTTTCAATTTACTTTTGAAATAAGAATAATTTGTTGTTGTTTGCCACAGTTGATTACAATCAATAACATTTTAGGAGGGCGAACGAAGTGCCGTCTTTGTTTGTTCTGTTATTCTTTTTTTTTTTCTTTTTTCGAACTTTTTTACTTTACAGACGATTTTATTGAAGTTTTCCTAAAAGCAAATCAACAGGCTTCGTTCCGTTTTATTAAATTTGCTCCAAATTTCGAAGACAAACCTTTGAGAATGCGGACGACAGTGGTGCGAACCTTGAACTGAAGTGAAATAACGTGGTCCTGTTCACTTATGTAAGCTTTCGTGTTAGTACAGGGGGATACAATGGTCATAGGTTAGGTTTGGGGCCTAGAGTTCAAAGTGGATTCCGAACCAGTAACAAACATCCCTGCCACCTCGAGGATTCGAACCTGGAGTCTGTGGTACCAAATGCCAGTGTGCTAGCCAATTGTCCATCCGGCCACTCAACGGTTATAGGTCAAACTTTCAGGAGTGGTACAGCAAACATTTATTTATTTATGAATGATGACGACTTAAAAGAACTTAAAAGAACAAAAATGAAGACTTAAAAGAACATTGTTTACTATCAACCTCAATACAAAGTGCTTCTTTGATTCAATGCTTGCAATAAATGCTGGAAATGGCAACCACTTTCAGCAAGATATGTTTGGTAGCGAAGAGGGTTAGGTTTGGTTTGGTTTTTCTCACTACGGTCATTATTTGCACATTTCAGGGTAATTAGAGCAGGACATACAGTTTAATGTCGATTCCGAACCGCTAACAAACATCCATACCATCGCCAGAATACGAACCGAAAGTCTGCGGTACTGCGGTTGGCCATCTACGGTTTAAAAACCAATCATAGATAGTTTTTTTTTTATTTTTAATATGGGCAATATAGGTAAGATGGGCTTCTACCAGACATCAAAATCTCACGTCACGGGACGCCAGCCATTCGGAAGCTTGTGTAGGCAGAATAGTATGTTTCTAATTGGCTGATGTTTGTCAACTTGAGATTTATAGCATCCGCCGAAAATCAACAGTTTAAAAGATAAAAGTAAAGAAACTTGTTCATGACGTAGGTAAATTATACAAAGCGTAAATAAAATTAATGTCAAACAAAAAGAAGCTAAAAATAATTTCAGGCATCAATATTTATCCCTTTTTCTCCGCCGGAATTTGTCGAATTTCGCGTTCTATTTTAAGAACAGCAAAAGAAAGATATGTAAAATAATATGGTTTTCATTTTTGGTGAAAAAGTCACGAAGAATCAATGCAGTGTGTGCCCCCTCATTCAGAGTTTTCGGTACCAATCTAGATTTGACTCGTTTGAGGCAAAAATGGAATTGACCCATCCTTTTGAAATTCCAACATCATCAGAAAGATCTCTAATTGTAAATCGACGGTTTTCAAGCACCAAATCTTTAATTTTTTGGACGTGAGCTTCGTCAGTTGAGGTTGATGGTCAACAAGAGGACTCTTCGACTTCAACGCGTTCTATGCTTTCTTTGAACTGTTTATACCACTTCTAAACATTTCTTTCCGATATAGAAATGCTCCCCGAATGCCTTCTGTAACATTTTATACGTTTCTGCCAACAAAATTGAATGCAAGTTCTTTGCTTAATTAATTCAGATATTTCAAAAATCGCCGGTATCAGTTTTAGCGTCTCACAAAGCCAAGCGTAACTCAAACACGAATGAATATTTTGACGTCAAATTTCACACAGATGTCAAGGATAGTGCCAGCAACGTAAAAAATAAAAAAAATTCATTCCATAAGATTCGGGGATTTTAAATTGAAAATTGGTCTTACTTTTTGGGCACAGTAGTATTGGGTTTCCGATTGGCTGATGTTTAACAACTTCAGATTATGTAAATTCACCTTTCTTGAGAAAAAAGTAAAGAAATTTGTTCATGGCGTAGGTAAACTATAGAAAGCCTAAATAAAATTAATGTCAAACAAAAAAAAAGTCTAAAAATAATTTCAGAGCGCAATATTTATCCCTTTTTCTCCCGGCCCGGAATTTGTCGAATTTCGCATTCTATTTTTAGATACAATTTGTTTAAATATGTATGTTATGAAGGAGAGTTCGATGAACAGTAATGCTTGAAAGATACTCAACAAACATATTTATGAGTTTCCAAAAATAAATATTTCTTAAAAAAAAAGTTGTGTCGTGCCTGCATCTTAAATATGCGTAGTTTTATTTCCAACTAAAGAGTAAAATAAGAAAGAAAAAGTCAATTTTTCAACGATATCGGATCGTCTCGTTTCTAAATTGCATTTCTTGTGCATCGTACGCCCTTCAGTCTTAACAAATTCCGGGGATAGAGCTCGAACTATCGAAATATTGTTTTAGGAAAACGGAAAGCAGAATTTTCAATTTACTTCTTTGAAATAAGAATAATTTGTTTTTGTTTGCCCCAGTTGATTACAATCAATAACATTTTAGGAGGGAGAACGAAGTGCAGTCTTTGTTCTGTTATTCACTTTTTTCTTTTTTTCGAACATTTTTACTTTACAGACGATTTTATTGAAGTTTTTCTAAAAGCAAATCAACAGGCTTCGTTCCGTTTTATTAAATTTGCTTCAAATTTCGGAGACAAACCTTTCAGAATGCGGATGAAAGTGGTGCAAGCCATGAACTGAAGTGAAACAATGAGTTCAGGTTGACTTATTTAAATTTTCGTGTTAGTACAGGGGTATTTAATGGCCGTCTTACAAAGCCAAGCGTAACTCAAACACCAATAAATATTTTGATTCACACAGATGTCAAGGACAGTGCCAGCAACCTAAAAAAGAAAGAAGACTGAAATTCCACAAGCCCCGGAATATTAAATTGAAATTGGTTTTACTTTTTGGGCACAGTGATGAACATAATGGGCAATTAATATACCCATCAGGTACAATAATTTTGCTGTATGTAAATTTCTCAATTAAATCCACAAGGTTGTGCAAAAATATATGGCTATTTTATGATATGAAATAACAAAAGTATTACGTACAAAGAATTAACTTCCATTCGTATTGACTTCTCCAGTTATATATTATGTATTCCATAACTGAAATATGTATATAGGGTGATTTAACAGTCATGAATCAAAATTTGAAAGATGATACAGCTTACTGAAAGCTACATTTTTTGTATAGAAATATAGGAGGCGAAACTGACTGAGGCATGAACAAACACATAGACAATGAGACATGAAAAGAAAAACATTGCAAATTGCTTCTTTGCTTCATCATTGCAAAGTGCTTAAAATGGGGATCACCCACAGTAATGCATGCTTGGTAACGTCGAAGTAGTGATTGACGAATAGTTCCAAACATGACAGGCAGTTCGCAGCCGCAATGGATATTCGGGGAAAAGAGATCTTCAATTGAGTCCACTGGAGTCTCATAAATGAAAACATAGTTTCAAAAAGAGAGTAAGAATAAAATAGACTGCGAAACAGGGTTGCCAGCCAGAGGACTTAATACTCGTCACGTGATGGATATCACGTGGCTCATTGTGCCAGGATGTTGCAAGAAATTTGCTTGTAAGTGTGTTCTTTCCTAGCCCTGATTCAAAAACAATAGCCCTATGTAAGAATGAATGTTTTACTAATCTTTGTACCACACCTCAAAGTTTGTCATATGACTGTTAAATCACCATATATATATATATATATATATATATATATATATAACATAAATTTATTTCCAATGGGAACAGAAGTGTTATATTTTTTCCTGTTCACAGGGGAAAGAAATTTCTATTCTTTAGCAAGTGCATAATACCAACCTATGACCAATTAAGCGTGGTTGGCGAACTGTTCCAAAGGTGGCAGACATTTCCAAGCAGACGCAACGGATAGTCTAGCAACGAGGTCCTAAATTGTGTCCACTGGAGTCTCATAAAAACAGAATTACAAATAAAAAAGAGTAAGGATAAAATAGAGTAAGCCTCGGGGTTTCCAGCCAATGGACTTAAAATTCATCACGTGACTTGTATCACGCGGCTCATTCTGCCTGAATGTTGCAAGAAATTCCTTGAAAGTGTGTTCTTTCCTAAACGCTCACTCATAACCATAAAATCCTATACAAAAACAGATGTTTTACTACGCTGTATCATACCTCAAAGTTTGTCCCATCATAACTGAATCAGAATGTATCTTGTGATTTAGTGTATCACTATTCGTGATAATTTAAATTTGCCGCAGATCGGTTCATCAGATTCGTCGTAGACTCTTGAACTCTGAAACTCTCTGTCTTTGGAGTGAACTGCAGTTGTAAATCAAATTTAATTTGTTATTTTTCATTTTTTTGTAAATAATTTTTGTAAATATTCTGTATATATATATATAATTTTTGTAAATAAAAATTAAAGTGTTCCTTTTATTCTGAAAGTAGCCCATTTCTTGAAATAAGTCTTGGCCCATTTCTATAAGTCCAGTCCCATTAATGTCCACCAGTTATAGGTCTTGTAACCAATAAAAGGCCAGCACAAGTGGAGTGTACTGCCAGATTATACAAGAGTATGTATGTATTAATATGACTATGTGTTTATATATACTGAAATTAAAATACGCTGAATACTATATGGAAAAAGTAACAGCAGTATTACCTATATTTACAGATTCCATACACTTTTTTTAAAAAAAAATGGACAACTTGTGAATAGGTTAATTTCATACTAAAAAAATAGCAACGGAATCTTCTGATATTTTTTTACATCAAAGACATTTTTCTTTTTGGCTTGTTCGAATGAAACAATTCTCATTTGTCACTCGTTTGTGTAATGTTGTAAATATTAAAATTAGGTTAACAAAACGCTTCGTTGGGCCTTTTTTTTTTTTTTTTTTTTTTTTTGCTGCTGCTGAGTAACGATGGAGGAAGATGAATGATTATTCTGCTTAAAATGCTCATCCATCTTTTTTTTACCCCGACTAGAAACGTTTCTGTCAACAAGTTTATACAAATGCTCTTCTTTTACTCGTTTGCATATGAAAGCTGGCATCCATTCTTAGAATTTGCAGTATTATTTTCAAGCAAATATGAGTTCTCATCCTTTTTTTGGAAATGCATTTATGCATCTCATAACATTCTATAACTGCTTTTATGCAACTTGCATTGTATAACGTCTTATGATATTGCTGGCGAATCAATCTGAAACGTGTTTAGTGGAAGCCTATTTAAAAAAAAAAAAAACATTTGAAAAGAAATTTAAATAAACCTGTTTCTTAGACAGACGCTATCTTTGGCACCTTGTGTAAATTTAGCGAAAGGAAAGGGCTGGTTTTATAAAGTTGTTCTGTTTTGAGAATATTTCCAAATGTTTATTATTGTTTGTTTGTGATTGTCACTTTGACCCTTGGGGCCTGATGGCCAAATGGCTAGCGTTACGACAGTTACTTAATACGGCTCGGTATGACAGGTTTCGTGTTCGAATCCCGGCGGTGTCATGAATGTTTGTAACGGTTCGGTACTCTTGACAGCATAGTAGTTATGGTACTCGTGACAGCATGTTAGTCATGATTCTCTTAAAAGCATGTTAGTTATGGTACTCTTGAGAGCATGGTAATCATGGTAGAAAAGGTACATGGTGGGTTTTTTATGTAAATATTTCCTATTGTTTCTTACAATAGGAAATATTTACACAAAAATAATAATGCTGATAATCTAATGCTGTTTCCAGGCACTTTGACTTAAATTATTCTCCCCTAAAATGATCTCACCATGGGTACAATGTCTACCATGATTACCATGCTCTCAAGAGTACCATGACTATGTAGCAGATTTCGGTCGTTCAGGGTTTATTTTAGATGAGCTACTACACTTCACCCACATTTTGCCGCACACTTTTCTAACATAACGGTCTACGGATTTATTGTAACTTTATGTGTGACCTTTTGAATAGTTTTCATTTAACAAGTCTTGATCCTGGATTCTCTCATTCGGAAATCCAGCGAGATATTCACAAAACGATGAGGCTTTTAAATGGCTGTTTTTCATAATATTTCTTAACATGCCTTCTCATATTCTTAGTGTTTTCCTTTTTTAGCCAGCTAGTGCTTAAGAAAGTTATCCAAATATTTTGTTTCTTTTAATGCTTTTGTTTTCAAGAGTATTTTTCTCTTAAGAATATGATAACTACCAGGCTCTCAAGAATACCATGACTATCATGATCTCACCATGAGTACAATGTCTACCATGATTGCCATGCTCTCAAGAGTACCATGACTACCATGCGCTGAAGAGTACCATAACTAACATGCTTTGAAGAATATCATGACTAACATGCTGTCAAGAGTACCATGACTACCATGCGCTCAAGAGTACCATGCACAGTTAACATGCTTTTAGGTTTGGTTTGGTTTGTCACTCTACGGATTTCTTATGCACACTTTAGGCTAAACAGACCGGGAACAGAAGAGCATTTGTAAAAACTTGTTGACAGAAACGTTTCTTGTCGGGTTAAAAAAAAGATGGATGAGCATTTTAAGCAGAATAATCATTCATGTTTCCTCCATCATTGCTCATCAGCAAAAAAAAAATGTCCCAATACTGACAAGCGTTTTGTTAACCTAATTTAAATATTTACAACATTGCATAAAGGAGTGGCAAATGAGAATTATTTTATTCGAACAAGGCAAAAAGAAAAAATATATATTTGATGTAAGAAAACATCAGAAGATTTTGTTGCTATTTATTTGGTATGAAATTAACTTATTCACAAGTTGTCCAGTTTTTTTTTTTTAAATGAAATATATGGAACCTATAAATAGAGCTAAGAGTACTGTTATTTTTTTCATATAGTATTCGGATTAATTTTTATTTATACATCAACATATATATATTCTAACGTCTCGGACTATACTAGACCTACTTTCAGGTTCATGGGAGCACTTTAATTTTTATATGTGAGCATTATAGCTCGAATCTGAAACCTGTGTCATCACCAAAGATCACGGCCAAATATGGGTACATTAGTCAACCGGCTGGAACAATTTAATAATTTGTACGATAAACCCATGGACGGATTGTTTTGGGGATATGTTAGAATAGAACCGTAGGAAATCTGGAGCAATTTAATAATTTGTGGCGACAAAATGGGGGCATGCACGGTAGGCGGCAAAATAAAAAATTGGTGGCGACAAAATGTGATTAGCACACATTCTCGGATAAACCCTCAACAGAATTGAATCTGCTATATACATGCCATTTCAGTTGCGAATCATTTAGATCAAAATGGCCGAAAACAACATCAGTATCAATAACAAACATTTGGAAATATTCACACAAAACAGAACTTCTTTATAAAATCAGATCTTTCTTTTCACCACATTTACACAAGGTGCCAAAGAGGGCGTCTTTTTAAAAAACAATTTTATTTAAAAAAATTTTATAAAGCCTTTAATTTTTTTTTTAAATAGGCTTCCACTAAACACGTTTCAGATTGATTCACCAGCAATATCAAAAGACGTTGTACAATGCAAGTTGCATAAAAGCAGTTATAGAATGTTATGAGATGCATAAATGCATTTCCAAAAAAGGAAGAGAACTCATATTTGCTTGAAAATAATACTTCAAATTCTAACAATGGATGCCAGCTTTCATATGCAAACGAGAACAAGAAGAGCATTTGTAAAAACTTGTTGACAGGAACGTTTCTTGTCGGGGTAAAAAAAAGATGGATGAGCATTTTAAGCAGAATAATCATTCATTTTCCTCTGTCGTTGCTCATCATCAAAAAAAAAAAATGTCCCAGACTGACAACGAAGCGTTTTGTTAACCTAATTTAAATATTTATAACATTACATAAACGAGTGACAAACGAGAATTGTTTCACTCAAATAAAAAGAAAAAAAAATTTCTTTGATGTAAAAAAAAAAAAAAAAAAAACATCAAAAGTTTGCGTTGCTATTTTCTTGGTATGAAATTAACCTATTCATATGTTGTCCATTTATTTTTTTATTTTTTTGAACTAAAATATATGGAATATATAAATGTAGCTAATAGTGCTGTTACTTTTTTTTTAATAATATTTGAAGTAATTTTCGGCCATTTATAATTTTTAATAATTCGGCCTAAAAAAATAATCTGCACCCCTTTATTCTTGTTATCTTTCGAGATCGTTTTCGTCAATTTATGATTTAAAGGGAACTAATAGCCTTTTAGATCACTATTGGAGGATATAAAAGAAATATGAATTAAATTATTTGATATGAATTTATTGGTTGGTATTGGTTAATAACAATGAAGGCAGTCGGTTTGCAGGCAAAGGGTTATGAGGTTATTGTTATTATAATAAACCGTCAATTATGAATATTAAGGAAATATTAATTTAATACTTTAATATGAAAGTATAATGTCTGACACAAATTTAAATGTCTGACATCTATTAAAATGTAATGAAGGTAGTGTCTTATACCTCATTCCTTTGTAGGAGAAGATTTATGGGGTTATCTTTATTTAAAATGATAATAATGGGAGATTTCTTGTGATTATTAAGAAAATAAGAGGAATGTATATTCTTTGGCAAGTACATAATAACAACCTGTAGCAGATAAGCAGGGGTGGTAGGTAGGTAGGTAGGTATGTTGTGGGTAGTTATATTACATGCAATTAATGTTTTGTACTAATGAGAACAACCTGTCACTTGAATCTGATAGAAGATATTCAGTATCAGGGATAATGAGACCTCATGGCATTAGCGATTGTTTGTGCTACCTTCACAAGTTGAAACAATTGCACATGGAATATGGAATAAACCAGGATTTATTGCATCGTGATTGGTGATAGCCCATGAGTTGAGAAACGAATTTTCTTGACGGAATTTCTTAAAGTGAGGTTTTTAAAGATCAAGTGAGCTGTGCGACCAATTCCACAAAAAGTGTTTTTCTCTTGTTTTGAAAGTAATTGAACTGACCGAAGTTTCCACCTGCTTACAAAGTTAGCCTCTTGTGGTTTCGTGTGATAATTAAGATCTGCCGTAGATCTGGTAAAATAGATTCATCGTAGACTGAAGAACTCTGCACTCTGCTATCTGTATCTGTATCTCTGTACTTAGAGTGAACTGCACTTGTGAATGAAATTTAATTCTTTTATTTTTCATTTTTTGTAAATAATAAATTGTAATAAATAGACTTCTGTATATATATATATAGTGCTTTTAAATTAAAACTTAAGTGTTCCCATGAACCTGAAAGTGACACTCATCATGAAACCATTATAGGTCTAGAAAGGACGAGACGTTACAATATTTTGGAAATTTTTAATAAATAAAATTATAATGATCATTTTATTGAAGAATACAATTTTGCAATGACAAATACTGTTTATTCATAATGATTAAATAAAAATTATAAATTATCTGTCAAGCTTACCTTCTAATAAATTTACAAAATATATTTATACCATCAAATAAAAAAACAAATGAATCCCATTGTCTGCATAAAAACATGATATCTACTCAGTATCTTGAAATATATCTTGAAAATTTTTAATAAATAAAATTATAATGATCATTTTATTGAAGAAAACAATTTTGTAATGACAAATAGTGTTTATTAATAATGATTAAATAGAAATTATAAATTACCTGTCAAGATTTCCTTCGAATAAATTAAAAATATATATATTCAAATGAACAAATGAACCCTATTCTCTACATAAAAACATAATGGAATTTAAAATTATGTCATAAATTAATCTGTACTGAACATAAACATAAATGCATCATTAAAAATACAGGGTTAAAAAAAAACAACAGGGAAAAGAAATGATGATTAATCCCATCTCGTAGCTGCAAGGTATTTCAATCTTCATAAAGAAAGAAAGAAGAAAAAATCAAGCCCCCTGAATACTTTCATCTACCTGTAAGAGACGCGGATCAATATCCACAAAAAGAATAGCACCAAAGAAAGAAAAAAAAAAATCTTTATTAAATCCCCCCGCCCTTTTTCTTTCCCTGAAATCCCATATTTAATCAAACATGTCCAGAAAAGAATCTTTAAGGTAGATAAAGGCAGAGAGGAAGAAAAAAAAATGTTCTCTTCTAATGAAAACAAATAGCCCTCTCGATCAACAAAGTGAGATGGTGCACAATATAATGGGAACAAAGGAGAATAGCGGAATAGCGGATAAGCGCTAGCATCGACGTACACTTCTTCTGATAGATTAGATTAATGGATGCCCTGAGTTTCTTTTTTTTCTTTCGAGGGTTCTCGAACGCACCTGTTGCTAACATGAAAATGCAGCTTATCGATTTCTTGCTCTGAATATTAAGCTCTTTTGTGCACTTTTTTTTTTTGTGTGTCTTTTGTTTCGTGTTCCTAACGGAAGGTGATGCATTAGTATCTGACATTTTGCGGATGTTCGAATTGATGGCGTGGGTGTTTGGATTTATTTCCGTATAAAGTCAAAATTGAATTATAGGTACTGTTCCTATTTCCTCATGTTGTACCTTTTACCTTCGTTGATATGCTTACTCAATATGGATATTCGGTTTTCAAACCTACTTTAAATAGCATTTTTCTTTAAATTCGGATTGCAAAGTTGTTCTTTGGATTGTTAACGTTGTCTTATTATTTCGATATTCGGTTTAATTGTGATAGAAAACGCTATTTTACACAGGTATTTAGAAACCAATAGCAGGATTGCATTCGTTGGTGTGCTTATTCAATCTGGATATTCGGTTTTAATCCGATTGGATAATGATTTTTCTTTCAATTCGGATTGCAAAGGTTCTTTGTTGTTAACGTTGTCTTATTATTTCGATATTGGGTTTACTGGGGTAGGAAACGTTACTTCACTCAGGTATTTGAACAATAGGAAGATTGCATTTTTTATATTGATATTCGGTTTCAATCCTATTGGATAAAGAAACGGATTACAAATTTGTTATCTTCAACCATGTGAGGTATTTAAGAAAAAAAGGAGAATAGTGGATAAACCCAATAATACTTGAAGATTGCATTCGTTGGGGTTCTTACTCAATCTGGATATTCGGTTAATAAAAAAACTAATAAATAAAATTATAATGATCATTTTATTGAAGAATACAATTTGGCAATGACAAATATTGTTTATTCATCATGATTAAAAGAAATCATAAATTATCTGTCAAGATTTCCTTTTAATAAATTTACAAAATATATTTATACCATCAAATAAAAGAAAAGAATCCCATTGTCTGCATAAAAACATAATGGAATTTAAAATTATGTCATAAATTAATTTGTACTGAACATAAACATAAACATTCTAATGCATCATTAAAAAAAGAGAGGAGAAAAAATACAACAGAGGAAAAGAAATGGTGATTAATCCCATCTCGTAGCTGCAAGGTATTTCAATCTTCATAAAGAAAGAAAGAAGAAAGAAAGAAGAAAGAATCAAGCCCCCTGAACACTTTCATCTACCTGTAAGAGACGCGGATCAATATCCACAAAAAGAATAGCACCAAAGAAAGAAAAAAAATCTTTATTAAATCCCCCCGCCCTTTTTCTTTCCCTGAAATCCCATATTTAATCAAACATGTCCAGAAAAGAATCTTTAAGGTAGATAAAGGCAGAGAGGAAGAAAAAAAAAATGTTCTCTTCTAATGAAAACAAATAGCCCTCTCGATCAACAAAGTGAGATGGTGCACAATATAATGAGAACAAAGGAGAATAGCGGAATAGCGGATAAGCGCTAGCATCGACGTACACTTCTTTTGATAGATTAGATTAATGGATGCCCTGAATTTCTTTTTTTTCTTTCGAGGGTTCTCGAACGCACCTGTTGCTAACATGAAAATGCAGCTTATCGATTTCTTGCTCTAAATATTAAGCTCTTTTGTGCACTTTTTTTTTTGTGTGCCTTTTGTTTCGTGTTCCTAACGGAAGGTGATGCATTAGTATCTGACATTTTGCGGATGTTCGAATTGATGGCATGGGTGTTTGGATTTATTTCCGTATAAAGTCAAAATTGAATTATAGGTACTGTTCCTATTTTCTCGTGTTGTTACCTTGCCTTCGTTCGTATGCTTACTCAATACTGGATATTCGGTTTTCAATCCTACTGTAAATGGATTTTTTTTTAAATTCGGATTGCAAAGTTGTTCCATCTGTTTCTTTGGATTGTTAATGCCCTCTTATTATTTCGATATTCGGTTTAAATGTGGTAGAAAAGGCTACGTCACGCAACTATTTAAAAACTAGGGAGATTGCATCCGTTTGTATTCTTACTCAATCTGGATATTCTGTTTTCAATCCTACTATAAATAGATTTTCTTTAAATTAATATTGCAAAGTTGTTCCTTCTTGTTCTTTGGATTGTTAACGTTGTCTTATTATTTCGATATTCGGTTTAATTGTGGTAGAAAACGCTATTTCACACAGGTATTTAGAACCCAATAGGAAGATTGCATTCGTTGGTATGCTTACTCAATTTGGATATTCGGTTTTTAATCCTGTTGTAAATAGATTTTTCTTTAAATTAGGATTGCAAAGTTGTTCTTTGAATTGTTAATGTTGTCTTATTATTTCAATATTCGGTTTAATTGTGGTAGAAAACGCTACTTCACACAGGTATTTAAAACCCAATAGGAAGATTGCATTCGTTGTTATGCTTACTCAATCTGGATATTCGGTTTCAATCCTACTTGTAAATAGATTTTTCTTTAAATTCGGATTGCAAAGTTGTTCTTTGGATTGTTAACGGTTGTCTTATTATTTCGATATTCGGTTTAATTGTGGTAGAAAACGCTACTTCACACAGGTATTTAGAACCCAATAGGAAGATTGCATCCGTTTGTGTTCTTACTCAATCTGGATATTCGGTTTCAATCCTATTGGATAAAGATTTTTCTTTCAATTCGGATTACAAATTTGTTATCTCGATCAACAATGTGAGAGGGGGCACAATATAATAAGAACAAAGGAGAATAGCAGATAAACGCCAGCATCGACGTATACTTCTTTTAGATAGATTAGATCAGGGGTCTCCGAACTACGGCCCGCCCGTGTCATCCATCCGGCCCGCGACAGCGAATATCTTATTGTTACTGTAATAAGTTGATAAATGATAATAACGCGGTTTTATTTACTTGCTAGATAAAGCTTAATGGCAAGCATAATAAGCAGAAAATTTAACTTAAGCATAACAACTAGCATATAATTGAAATAAATTCCACTAACATTATAAACTAGTGAACATCGCGCAGTTACCCTCGGTAGTTATGTCGGGGTAAAGAGTATCGCATATGTATGTATATCGATGTTTGGAATGTATATATATCCTGAATCAAACATATGATTTTTATCCTGAAAATCCCTCAGGAACGGAAAGCTAAATTAACGCGAATGAAACCGTGGGTTATCCACTTGTAAAAAAATACTAATGAGATTTATGTAATTATATAGATAATGGCAGAAAAATAAAAACGGTTTTTGGCCCTTGGTACTTACTGAAGTAAACAGTATGGCCCTACGGCTGGAAAGTTTGGAGACCCGTGGATTAGATTAATGGATGACCTAATTTTTTTTTTTTATCTTTCGAGGATTTTTTTCTTTTTTTTATGTATTTCTCGAACGCACCTGTTGCTAACATGAAAATGCAGCTTATCGATTTCTTGTTGTAAATATTAAGCACTTTTCGGTCTTTTGTGCACTTTTTTTTTTTACCTTTTTTTCGTGTTCGTAACTGAAGGTGATGCATTTAGTATCTGACATTTTGCGGATGTTGGAATTGATGGCAGAACGTGGGTGTTTGGATTTATTTCCGTATAAAGTCAAAATTGAATTATAGGTTCTGTTCGTATTTCCTCATGTTGTACCTTCCGATTTCCTACGTCTGAGTTGAAATGTAATTTATCGGGTAATGAAACATCGTGTAAAAGTCATTTTGGGTATGTTTTGTTATGTTAGATCTAATGCTTATACATCTGAGTTGATCATACGAATGTGATGCTGTCAATATTGCAGTATAAGCTTTCTGGCTCAAACCCGATTTATCCAAAAAATTAATTTTCTGTATGTTTATTTATCATTTTAATTTGCATCTTGCAACATCCAGGCCATGCATATATGTCAATTATTTTAATGTATAAAAGCCGAGATCCACTAATTGTGGGAAATGCCCCATGTAACATCTCGGTTTATATTAGACCTATAATGCCTTCAAGAAGAGGAACGCTTTCAGGTCATTGGAACACTTCAAATTTTATTTACAAGCATTATTTCTATATGCGTAGCTCTATTTACAATGAAATGAAAATTAAAGATATAAACGTTCTATTTATGTTCAGTCCTTTCTAGGTTATTTTTACTTTCTCTAGTCTGCGAGTTCTCTAGACAACCGGTCTGCGATAGACCTTAATAATCACACGGCGTTATACACGAAACCACAAATGGCACAGTTTTCAGCCCATGGTCTATTATAATTACTATACAACAACTCAAGGCGTAATCCATATTTCATCTGTAATTTTTTTCCACAGACAATCGCTAATTTCATGAGGTCTCATTATCCATGACACTAAATATCTGCTATGAGATTTGAGCGACAGAATGTTCTGCTGCTTTATTGTTAAATTTAAATAGGACAGTTTGTTATTATGTACTTGCCAAAGAATATAAATTTCTCACTTCTGGGAACGAAATGTTACAACTTTTCCCGTGAGAAGAATGTTACTTCAGTTTACATGAATAAAACTACAATAATATTTTTGCATCGCAAATTCTTCATGACAATATTCTAAATACTGAGTTATACTACTATCATACGGAATACTTGAAAGTAAAAGTTTTAGGAGGTTTGGCTATTTTGTTCTAGATAACTGCAACACAATATTATGACAATGAATACCAACATTCTACCTAAATTGTGTTTTTCTCTACTATACACATTTTTAATAGAATAGTTTTCAAATAATTAAATTCCAGAATATCCATCCTCTTCTGATTCCATATCATATTTGCTAACGCTTTTATACAAATTTTAAGCCCATTAGAAAAAGGAATTAATGCGAAAAGAAAATGATTAGCCAATAATAAACTAAATATCTCACTTTAGAATAAGAAGGCGTTCCCATTGGCAACGCGACATTAACACGACGACAACTTTCACTAATCAGATTAACGATCTAGATTTGATTGACAAATTATTAAAATTACACAATATTATGGCAAAGAATACGAACATTCAACCTAAATTTTTTTTTCTCCACTTATATGGAATGATTTTCAAATTATTCACTTCTTCATTTCCAGAAACTGCGTCCACTTTTGATTCCGTATCATGTTTGCTAAAGCTTTCATGCAAAATTTAAGCCCATTTGAAAAAAGAATAAAAGCGAAAAAAAAAGGAATTAGCCAATAAAAAACTAAATAGCTCCCTTTTGAATAAGGATGCGTTTCGACACTAAGGCAATGCGACACTAACGCGAATCATATTTAATGACGGATCAGGTTAACGATCAAGAATTGATTGACAAATCATTACAATTACACAATATTATGACAATGAGTACCGACATTCTACATAAATTGTGTTTTCCTCCACTGTACACTATCATTTGATAGAAGGATTTTCAATTTATTCCCTTCTTCATTTCTGAATCTCCGTCCACTTTTGATTCCGCATCATGTTTGCTAAAGCTTTCATGGTCTTAAAAATTGTCTTCGTCGTCATTCAGATCCATTGTCTTCACTGTCAATGTCTGAATCTTCATCATTTTCAACTTCAGCAAGAAGTCTATGTAAAAGCTCCATTACTATTTCTTATGGAATCTATATACAGTGAATATACACTCAAGAGCCAAAACATTATGACCACCCCTACATTTCGCAATGAACTCGCCTGGATGACGTGGAAGGCACGTGATCAGGTGGAAGTGGTATTTAACCGGTATTAATCCATGCCAAGGCGGTCAAAGGTGCCCACCTTTGGCGCGAAAAATTATACTATATACTGAAGTATATATACCTGAAATATAATGAAACTATACTATACCTGAAGTATACTGTAAGAGTACACTATATACTGAAGTATATATACCTGAAATTTATATACCTGAAGTATACTGAAAAAGTATATTGTATACTGAAGCATATATACCTGAAAGTTATATACCTGAAGTATACTGAAAAAGTACATTGTATACTGAAGCATATATACCTGAAAGCTATATACCGGTTCTATACTGAAAAAGTATGCTATATATTGAAGTATACTGAAGCTAACACTATACCTTAGTATACTGAAAAAGTATGCTATATATTGAAGTATACTGAAGCTAACACTATACCTTAGTATACTGAAAAAGTATACTATATATACTGAAGTTATATACTGAAGCTAACAAAGTATACCTGTATTGAAAAAAGTATACTATATACTGAAGCATATATACCTGAAAGATATATACCGGATGTATACTGAAAAGTATACTATATACTGAAGTATATATACCTGAAGTTTATATACCGGATGTATACTGAAAAAGTATACTATATACGGAAGTATATATACCTGAAAGTTATATACCGGATGTATACTGAAAAAGTATACTATATACTAAAGTATATATACCGGATGTATACTGAAAAAGTATACTATATACTGAAGTATATGTACCTGAAAGTTGAATGAAGTATGACAACTCATTATTGACAGGTGGTCATAATGTTTTGGCTCTCGAGGGTATATAGTATCTATATATAGTGAATAAATGTATGGTGAATTTAAAATTACCAAGATAGGGATTTTCAACATTCTTATAAATTTTATTAAATTCGTAAAGCAGTACCTGAAACTACATTCAGTCACGAGTATTGTGAGCAACAGGCAAACTCAATACAAAGAAAGTAATGAATTGATCGTATCAACCACGTGAAATAAATGGTCTGTGGGAGAAATCGGAAACACGAGTGGGGTTATTCCATTGCCCCAGTAATTGACCAAACGTGTATTACGTGTATTTGTCAGCTAATAGAGAACGAATAATTCCTGAAATACTTTCAAAATATAGAAAAGACAAAGGGGTTGGCTAACTCAGCTACTCATTAGAAAAGAATGTTCAAGTGTTTAATTTTCTAGGAATGTCGAGGGCTTGGGGTCATAAAATCAGCTTCATAGTTACTGAGAGAAATATATGGTGAAATTAAAATTACCAAGATAGACATTTTTCAACATATTTATAAATATCATTAAATTCGTAAGCAATACCTGAAAGATATATTATACCTTAAATATACTGAAAAATTATACTATATACTGAAGTTTATATACCTGAAATATAATGAAACTATACTATACCTGAAGTATAATGTAAATGTACACTATATACTGAAGTATATATGCCTGAAATTTATATACTGAAGTATACTGAAAAAGTATATTATATACCGAAGCACAAATATATATACCTGAAAGTTATATACCGGATGTATACTGAAAAAGTATACTATATATTGAAGTATACTGAAACTAACACTATACCTTAGTATACTGAAAATACCTTAGTATACTGTATATATTGAAGTATACTGAAGTATATATACCTTAGTATACTGAAAAAGTTATATACCTGAAGAACACTATACCTTAGTATACTGAAAAATTATACTATATACTGAAGTATATATACCTGAAAGTTGTATGAAGTATGTTGAAGCTAAACTATACCTGAATATACTTCTGAAGTATACTGAAGCTAAATTATACCTGAATATACTTCTGAAATATACTGAAGTATAATATTATACTTAAAGCTACACCTTCAGAGGAAATTTCATCTAAATTGACATCAAAATGAATTTGCTAAAATTAATTTGGAAACGTATTTTTTAATTATTTTTCCCTGTTTTTTAAATGAAGATATCATAGCAAAGGAAAATATTTTCTTTTACTTAAAAAAAAAAAAAGTAAATGCAAAATAGGACTTTGTTTTTTATTTTTTTATTTTTAATTTATTTATTATTATTATTATTATTATTTTTTTCCTATTTCAAAAATATTTTTCTTCTGCTTAAAGAACATTTCATTATCAATTACTAAAGTAATGTTTTTCTTTTCTGAATTAATTACTTAAATAAATTAAACTCCTCAATAAAATAGAATGAAACGTTAAAAAAATCAAGAAGTTTTGCCTGGATGATATCGGAAATAATAGAAAAAAAAACATAATTTTATTTCATTTATTAGAATAAAATAAGATTAAAAAAATTCTTGAAAATGGAGGTTTGCTAGATTATAATGTTAAATTTGTCATTTTAATAAAAGAACTTGAAATAGATATGGAATTCATATATTTTTATCTCTTATAGAACTAAGTTTGGTCTCAAGAGTCATTTTCAAAATAAAGTTAATATTAATATTTTGATATGTAAATTAGTTTCCATTAAATAGACTGAATATTATTTTTAAATTTTAATATATTAGAAAAAAATATTATTTTATAATTGTTTAATATTTCTTTTATTTGTAATGTTGAAATTTAATTCCTTTATTTGTAACTTCATCCGTAACCATTTATTCATTATTTTCATTTGTATTAAATATAATTTTTTTTTCTGCAGATATTGGTTAGTCTTTTGATTCTGATGAAGATAAAATATTTTTTTTAATTAATTAATTACTGGTTCTCTTTAGAAACAATCTGTTTAGTTAAAAAATAATTTTTTGTTTCATTACATCTCATTTGTTTTATATCAACTAAAATGTAGCTGCAGATAAAATTAAGAAAGGTATTCAGTATATATATATATTGTCTACCCTTACGGAGGTCTAGCGTTTGTTGGGAATAAAATAATTTCAACCATTCAGAGCTTATAGGTTCTTAAAATTTTTCGCATCCATTTGATTTCATTTTCACGTTTCGGCCTATAAAGGCTTCAAGAAGAGAGGCACTTTCAGGTTCATGGGAACACTTTAATTTTTATTTACAAGCGCTATATTTTTTTTTTCTTTCTAAAGCAGCTGTCAAACATTTAGACAGCTTGGTCTTGGATGCTTAAGGCAAGCGCTGCACAGACGTACTCTCTTTGCATTACCCAGGGGGCGCGTGTCACTTGAAGATAAGCCACGGACGCGGAGTAACAATGCCCCCGCAACGCTCTACGGTCCTATTAGACTGGGAACTACAGTTTAAAGAGGATTCCGAACCACTACAAACATCCATGGCACCGCCGGGACTCGAACCCGAAACCTGTGGTACCGAGCGCCAGAGCGCTAGCCACTCGGCCATTCAGGCCCAGCCCTATATATATATTGTTATATCTCTATGTTAGAGACTAGTTGTGTCAGGACATAATACCAATCTCTCTTTCTATTTACATTCATTTTATTTACACTATTAGTACATACATACACATGGCCCCCTGTGCCTCTTCTACAATGTCAATTCTATTTAATAAAAACCATGAGCACATCACATACGATCCCTGACCGTGTTATCTATTCAGACGCTCCTAGCGTTCTCCTCGTGATCTCTAAATCTAACCGCAAGTAGTTACCACACTGGACCACACAATTAAGGTCCCAGTTACTGGTCACAGTCTAATTAAACCTTATAATATATATATATATATATATATATAAATAATGAACTTTGGATTATTATACAAAGATATGAAATATTAAAAATAAAATGTGATCACAAATGTATGATTAAATCGCAAGTACAGTTCACTCTACGATTGGAGATTTTTCAGAGTTCTCGAATCTAAATTAATTATCTAAAAATACGTGGCCTGCGGCAAACCTTAATTATCACACTGACCATCTGGACCCTTTTCACCATTTGAAAAACAGGCGGGAACTCCGGCTTATTCAGTCCCTTCAAAGAAAAAAGAAAAACACTACTTCTGGTCGACTTGTCGCAGAACTCTCTCTCTCTTCTTCACCAAAAACCTCCTTTTAAGAAAATCCGTGAAGAAGATTGGAGGTTAGATTTCCTCATTTCTCATTGGAGTAGACATTTTCTCAGCTCGTGGTCTATCACCAATCACGATGGAGCAACCCATGGTATAGTTCATATTTAATCCCTAGTGGTTTCGACATGTGAAGTTCACACATACATTCAATAATTTCTGAATCTCATTCTACATGATACCGAATATCTGCTATCAGATTTAAGTGACAGGTTGTTCTCATTAGTACAAAACACTAATTGCAAGTAATATAACCACCCCCAACACTGCTTGTCTGCTGTCAAATTTGAGTGTTGGGTTGTAATTTTACACTTGTAAAATAACATACATTCCTCTCTCATGAGAATTAAATACAAAAATTCTTCTGGTGAGAAAATAATGCTACAATAGTAGTAAAGATATGGTTCCATTATTTTCGTGTTGATCAATGTAACAATGTTTGCACATAATATTAAATACTATATGATGGCATAAAACGTGTTCTTTATTTCAAACATAATTTGATAACCTTCTTTTTTCGAATGGCAACGCATATGATTTTTTTTTAGTTTTTTTTTTATAAAAAATATATCTTACAATATTTTTATTAAAACACATAATTATAATTTATTCTGACATAATTCGCAGTATTATGTTTATATGTCTATTTTATATTATATAGAGAGAGAGAGTGCAACGCAGATCTATCTCCTCGTGGTGCACTCCGAGCAACGTCTGATAATGCAAAGTGATCTACAAACATGGCCTTCAGTCAGGATCTCAGTATGAGTTTCTTAGAGTTCTGCAATAGAACACAACTGAATTGTCCCAAAACAAGAGAGAGGGTAATTAAAAAGACCCTTAGGTGCTCCTTCTTTGAAAATATTGCCGCTAGAAACAGTCGCAAGCCCTGGTACGATCCTATTCATGATATTCCTGAATGACCTAGAGAAAATTCGATGATATTGCTACAGTTTTTCTGTGGTCACGATTGTCCCCGCAAGCACCTTCACAAAATTAAAGTGACTCCTAACCCTCTCTTTCTCCTGTGTGATAACCAAGAAGAAATGGATAACAGATGGGCTGAAACGTTTATAGGCTGACACATAGATGGCTCTACTAGTATTAAATCCATATGATTTTTAGTTAGTCCTATCCTTCAAAAAACACGTGTATAAATTTGACAGATGTTGCACTAATAGCATGTGAGTTATAGCATTTTTAGTGGTACTCCTGGTCCTCTCTGTCTCCTGTGTGATAACCAGAAAGAAATAGATATGTCTCCCTTCGCTTCCTGTTTTTCATTGCCTCCTATTTCTCTATGGAAGCGTCATTGGATTACCAGACTTAAGTTCATAGATTAATTGATGTCATTTATTTCTATTTTGTTCTTTGTATTTACTTTTTTATAATATCTGTTGTCCAGTAAACATGCCATTGGAAATAAAAAAAAATGCCTATATGCCTATTTTTCTTAATCATCGGAGAAGTACATTCCACAATTAATTTAAAAAAAAGAATTATTTCCTTTTTTACCCCACCAAAACAATGCGCCAAACTAGTAAATTTCATATAAAATTTATCTTACTTTTCTAGCAAAACGAATTGTAAGAATGAGATATCCAAATGGACGGGAAGTAGGGAGTAAATTCAAATATATTTACAATACTTTTATTTACACATTGCAATGACGATATAGCAGACAAAAATAATAGAAATACAGATAAAAAAAACCGCTTCTACCACAGAGGACTGCCAACAACGAAAAAAATAATAATAAAACAAGTAATTTAAAGAAAAGTTTTTTTAAAGTCAATTCCTACTTTTTTTCTCTATATTGCAAAAAGTACTTTATAAATAATTTTCATTCATTTTTTTCATTCATTTCATCCCAAAATAACCATTAAACGTTTTTCTTTTAAAACTGCTTTGGACAGCGTGTATCTGACTAGCACACCAACAAGTAATCGTATCGTCAGTCTTTCATTTTAAAACGGATAATCAGTTTTTCCATACAATAGGTGCTCGAACTATATTGATAAACGAAGTTGCCATATTTTCTGGAATATTTACAAAGCTCATACGACATTTTGTAATTTATCGCTAATTTGGCGAGATGACGAAATAGGATGAACTAAAACAAGTAATAAAAAAAAAATTAAAGTCATTTCCTACATTTTTTTACTCTATTGCATAAAGTCCTTTATAAATAATTTCCTTCATTTTTTTAAGTTTATCTGGTGCCATCTATTGGTAGATATACGCAACTTAAATCTAAAAAAAAAATTAATAATTAAATTTAATTACTGAATTAATACTTGAAAAAACTGTATTAACATCAAATGTCATCCACTGCAAGTTCAAAAAAAATGTATTTGAACTTGAGTGGATGAATAAAAAGTATTTTATGAACGATTGAAAATTTGAACAAGATATATATAGGGAGAGTGTGAGCTAATAAAAGGAATAGAAAAAAGAATCATTTGTTTTTTACCTCATCAAAACAATTCATCAAACTATAAAATTTATCTTATCTTTCTAGCAAACCGAACTGTAAGAATGAAATATCCAAATGGACAGGATGTAGAGAGTTATTCAAATATATTTACAATACTTTTATTTACACATTATAATGATGATATAGCAGACAAAAATAACAGAAATACAGACAAAAAAACCACGTCTACCACGGAGGACAGCCAACAACGAAAAAAAAAAATTTTGAAGTGCTAAAGTGCTGGAAGAAAAATTCTTAAACCGAAGTACGGTTACAGTTAAGTGGAGTAGTAAAGAGTTCACGTGGTAAATAGTTCAAAAAGTTCTAGATATATACAACATTTTTGACATGTTCATTTTTCCCTTCCTAAAAAAATTTCAAAATAAAATTGTATCAATATTTATATGTGCATTAAAAAAAAATTTTAATAAAATTGCAAGAAACAGACACACAAAAAAAAATATAATTTTGCCACTAAAAATAAGATGATGTTTTCGTCAAACATGTCCTAATTCCTTAAGACCAAAGTACATGAAATTTATCATCGCAACTTATAGTAACAGCGGTCTTCAGGATGAGAATTATTAAAGAAACATATTAAGAGCTGATTCATCATTGAATCAGATTAAACTCCCACACTTTCACAAACACCTGGCAATAAGCGTCGTCTGGGTTGTAAACAAGCTACATAAATAAAGGATTATAAAAAAATACACCACAGATGGCAATGTTATTTATATGTATATTATTAAAAAGATTTGCTAAAATTAGTGGGAAATCACATAAATGCGTGGGTTAATGCAGAAGAGGATTAATCTAAAGAGACCAATGCAAAGGATTAAACTATATTTTGTCCTTGAACTTCTTGAGCATGCTGACTACACTAAAAGCTAAATATAGCAATGCCTTGAATACTCAAGACATTGCTATATTTAACGATTGCTATATTTGTTCAATAAGTTAGTAAGTCTCATATTTTTTTCTTCGTGTATACATATTAAAAACCTAAATCACTCATAAATATGGAAAATACTTAACAACTTTTTTTTTCTAAAAAGACAGACTGTCTCGAAAGAGATTCGGGGTCTCCAAAAAGGATTACCAGGAAAACGGTTACAGTTAAAAGGAACTGTTATTACAATAATTCATGTGACGGGACAGAGATTAAAGTGTTAATATGATTAAAAATTAGTTAAAAAGTTATAATTGTAAATTTATAAACTATGGATTTCTCCGTGAAACCTGCTTGTCTATACACTAAAGATTTCATGTAAAAAAAATCAATTAACGGAAAAACTTCGAAATTTCCTTTCCAATTAAAACTTTCATAATTGAATATATATATATATATAGGGTGATTATAATTGAAGTCCCACTTTCAAAATGCTGTAAAAAAAGAACCACTCTTCACAATAAGTTCAAATTTGAATTGAAGATACTTGGAGACGGGTACGGTATGGCATCAAAAAAAAAAATTCCACGATTTTTCTCATCCAATTGGTATGACCTTGCCGTGGTGGATGGGCTTTCCATTAGCAGTGTCACAACTATTCTGAATGACTTGAAAGTCATTTTTTCATTAAAAAAATCAGAAAAAAATCAAGCACATTGAACACTACAGTTGGTTTAATGCGCAACTCCTGCAAATACGTTGTCATTTTGATTCAAAATATCACTAGCAGCCAAATTCACTTTCTTTATGCCGCTTACAGCCGCTATTAATACACTTTGGAAACTTTTTTAATGCGTTCCGTTTTCCTCTCCTTCAAGTATCTTCAGTTCAAATTTGAACTCATTGTGAAAAGTGGCTCTTTTTCAATTCCTTCTATTAGCTCACACTCTCCCTACATATATCTTGTTCAAAATTTCAATCGTCCACAAAATATTTCTTATTCATCCACTCAAGTTCAAATACATTTTTTTTAACTTGTAGTGGAGGACACTTGAAGTTAATACAGTTTTTTTAAATATTAATTTATTCATTAAATTTAATTAATTAATTTTCGTTTTTTTTAGATTTAAGTTGCATATATCTAACAATAGATGACGCCAGATAAACTTTAAAAAAATGAATGAGAATTATTTATAAAGGACTTTCTGCAATACAGTGAAAAAAAAAGTAGGAATTGACTTATAAAAACTTTTTTCATATTACTTGTTTTACAGCATTTTGAAAGTGGGACTTTAATTATAATCACCCTGTAACGCAATTTTTTTCCCCGGAATTAGTATCTATGTAACAAGTGTCCTATACTTTAAAACACATTATAAACAATGTTTTCTGAAAAAGATTTAAAAAAATTTTAAAAAGAATGTGAAATTAGACGAGATTAAAAACAATTGTTGAAAATTCATATGGCAATGCATAATAAAATTTTAATAAATGGGTAATAAGAGTAACTAAACGCCGACGCATCGTTTCTCTGTTATATCTATTTCTTCTGCTCTGTCTAGACGAAATATTTCGTATTTCTTCCAACATTTCGCCCGGCTATTTTTCTTCTAATTTAATCTTGATTCTATTTTATTGTATGATTCTCTGCAGCAGTATTTTTTTTATCCAACATCTATCTTCAATTCGATTCTTTTATTTTAATTTTTTTTTCAATTATTAATTTCATTTAAGAGAGAATGAAATTAATAATTGAAAAAAATTAATAATTGAAAAAAATTAAATAATTGAAAAATTTAAAATTAAAATTAATAATTTTCTTTTCCAAATTTTTATTTGTAATTAAAGTCAAATAATTAATTTTAATTTAAATAATGATAAAAAATAAAATATTATGCTATATGTATAAAAATTTTAAAGGACATTTATTTTCTTTTTCCATAATTTCTTTAATAACACCATAGGTATATTACTGTATCCAAAAAGTAAGACCAATTTTCAATTTAAAATTCCCGCGACTTATGGAAATTCAATTCCTTCTATTACCTCACACTCTCCTTACATATATATATATATACACTGCGTAAAAAAAATAGAAGGACAGTGTTTTTTTGCCAATTAATATCTCTTATTTTCTCCTAACAACCAGATGTTTATGCAGATTTAGTTTAATGACCCTTTTTTTCATTTTAGGCAAAAATTAAACATCTACCACTAATATTAATAATAAAATTAGTATATATAATTTCCGATGCGTAAAAAAAGTAGAAGAACACTGGCTAATATATTTAATTTAGTGAGTTGTTCTTTAGTTAAATAGTGATTTTGTACTTTGTTTTATACTTTTCTGTCAAAAAAATCAAATTTGTTTAAAAGTTACGCTGTTTCTCCGTTCTCAGAAATGCCTAAAGGAATACCTTTGAACGATTTTCAAAAAGGCCAAATTTCCGCATATCAAAATGATGGTAAAAATGTCAGAGAAACTGCTCGATTGTTGCAGGTGAGCCCCAATACAGTTTCAAACTTTATCAGAAATCCTTATAAAAATGGAAAGAAAAAGAAGACTGGTAGACCGAAAAAGTTAACATCACGTGATGAAAGAAAACTTGTTCGTGTGCTTAAGAAGAACAAAGGAAGTGTTTCAAAGGCAAGAAATCAAGCAGGACTTGATCATGTGACGAAACAAACAGTTTACAACTATATTAAAAGATCTAAAAAATTCATTTTGAAAAAACGGAAACATCATCCTAAGTGGACACAAGCTCACATTGATATCCGTTTAGCGTGGGCTAAGGAGCACCTGTCCTGGACTACAGAATGGACTTCTGTGATATTTTCCGATGAAGAGAAATTTAACTTAGACGGTCCAGGCGGATATCAGCACTACTGGTATTGTCTGGGGAATGAAGACGAATACTATTCAACACGACAAATGGAAGGAGGGAGTTTAATGGTTTGGTTGGCTGTTGGATACGGAGGAAGGACAAGTCTGGTTTTCTTAAATGGTAGTCAAAAACATACAGACTGCATTCAAGTGCTGAATTCCGAGCTTCTTCCTTATGGCTCTCACTTGGGGGGTGAAGAGTGGAAGTTTCAGCAAGACGGAGCTTCCATTCACACCGCGACTGGAGTCAAAAATTGGTTCCTAACAAATAATGTGGATGTTTTACCATGGACAGCCAAAAGTCCTGACCTTAATATAGTGGAAAACATCTGGGAAATGCTAGTTCGTCAAGTTTATGCTGATGGAAGGCAATTTGATTCGCTAACTCAGCTTCGAGAAGCATTGAATGACTCGTGGGACAATTTTTGTCAAACAGAAATTCAATCTCAATACAATTCACTTCCAAACAGAATATTTGAAGTTATAAAGGCCAATGGGAAGAACATTCCTTAATAAAATCACTATTTTTTCATTCATTATAATGCTGTCCTTCTACTTTTTTTACAAAGTTTCAAAAAAGAAAAACTATTTTTGTTGAAAATTAATATTTTATGTTTGAATATCATAATTCTGATGTTAAAATTGTATTTTAAAAATATTTGTAAAATGTTTCTAATAAAAAATTTTAGTAAAATTAAAATATTTTTCGGTTATTGTTACAAAATCAAGTGTCCTTCTTCTTTATTTACGTAGTGTATATATATATATATATATATCTTGTTCAAATTTTCAATCGTTAACAAAGTACTTTTCATTTATCCACTCAAGTTCAAATACACTCATGTCCATAAATTAAGGATGATGAAGTTCAGGCAAAGAAAGAGACAGAAGCAAAACAAATTTGGCTTATTTGTAAAGTATATTTACTAAACAAAAGGTAAAGAGCAAAAAAGATGCTATATGTTTGACATAATTAATAAAAATTGCGATTTTTACTCCCTGGAGCAAATTTCAAAAAGGAACCTATTTACAAAAAACAGTATAACATGGTTAGTATGATGGTTAATATGGAGTATGTCTCCCGGACGATGCAATACAGCCCTTACAACGCCTAGGCACGCTGAGTATCAAATTATCAATCTGATCTTGGGGAATATTACACCACTCATCAAGCAATGCCCTCCGAAGTTCCGGTTGTCAGGTGGGAGGGGGTAGACGGGCTGCAATTCGTCGGCCAAGCATATCCCACACATGCTCTATTGGATTCAAGTCCGGTGAGTATGCTGGCCAATCCATACGGGTGATATCCTCCAACTGAAGGCATTCGTCTACAATGTTTGCACGGTGAGGACAGACTTTGTCATCCATAAACAGAAATTCAGCACCCATGGCGCCCCGAAGCAAACGTACATGTTGTTCCACAATGACATCCCGATAGATGTGGCCTGTCATTGTTACACTTTGAACATGCACGTCAGATCTGGAACCAAGAATAATTCCTCCCCAAACGAGCCATCCTGCACCACCGTAACGGTGTCGTTCAATTGTGTACTCTTGGTGGCAGCGGGTACCTGGCGCTCTGCATATGAAAGTCCGGCGAAAATCAGACAGCTAACTAAACCTGGACTTGTCGGAAAACATCACACCAGACCACTGTTGCGGTGTCCACAATGCATGCTCTCTACTCCAGGTTAATCGCAGGCGACAGTGAGTTGCGGTAAGTGGAACACATTTGACAGGCCTACGAGCATATAGACCAATGTGCCCTAAGCGTCTGTACACGGTCTGCCTTGAAACTAGTGAACTCTGACGAGACTAGTGAACTCTGACGAGACAGGTCTGATGCTGTGCTCCGTCTGTTTCTTTTGGCAGTAACTGCTAAATACCGGTCCTCATTCGGCGTTGTAACTCGGGGGCGATCTGTGCTGTAACATCTACTCACATTACCATCATCTTGAAATCGTTGCCAAAGCCTGGAGATGACACTCTGGGCGATTCCAAGTTCCTCGGATACTTCCAGCTTTGTACGTTCTCATTCCAGTGGTCCGATAATTCTACCACGTAAAAAATCATCCAAATGCTTCCTTTGTGCCATAACTATGCGGTTATTGCACTGAAAGGCTTTTAAAGCGCTTGTGAACCATTTTACTTCTTTGCCACCATTCCTTATATACCCCTCGCTTACACTCTCGTCATTGTGACGTACTATCCGCGCCATCTGGTGGTTTCCTGTAATTTGCATATTCTTCTGATGTGTGTGACAATTATACAGGTGAAATTTTTATTTTAAAAATCAATTTCTGTGTGATTCTGAATTATCCTTAATTTAGGACATGAGTGTACATTTTTTGAAACTTGTAGTGGATGACACTTGATGTTAATACAGTTTTTTCAAATATGTATTCAGTAATTAAATTTGATTAATTAATTTTAGCTTTTTTTTAGATTTAAGTTGCATATATCTGCCGATAGATGGCGCCAGATAAATTTAAAAAAATGAATAAAAATTATTTATAAAAGACTTTCTGCAATATAGTGAAAAAAAAGTAGGAATTGAATTTAAAAAAAAAATTTTATGTTACTTGTTTGTATAATATATACCTTCATTTTAATTCTTAATTTTCTTTTAATTATGAGTTTTTTTTCCTCTTAATTCTTTTCCGAATTTTTATTTGTAATTGAAGTTAAATAGTTAATTTTAATTTAAATAAAATAAAAAATAAAATATTATATTATATTACTGTGCCCAAAAATAAGATCAATTTTCAAATTAAAATTCCAGGGGCTTATGGAATTTCATTTTTTTTTTCCTTTTTAGGTTGCTGGCACTGCCCTTGACATCCTTGTGAAATTTCACGTCAAAATATTCATTGGTCATTCATTCGTTTGACTTTGTGAGACGCTAAAACTGATTCCGGCGATTTTTAAAATGTCTGAATTCATTAAGCAAAGAACTTGCATTAAATTTTGTTTGCGGAAATGTATAGAATGTTTCAGAAGGCATTCGGTGAGCATTCCTAAATCGCAAATAATGCTTAGAAGTGGTATAAACAGTTCAAAAAAGGCAGAGAACGCGTTGAAGACGAATAGTCCTCTGGTACATCGTCAACCTCAATCAACGAAGCTCACATCCAAAAACATTAAAGATTTGGTGCTTGCAAACCATCTATTTACAATTAGAGACCTTCCTGATGAAGTTGGAATTTCAAAAGGATCGGTCAATTCCATTTTAGGCCTCAAACGCGTCAAATCTCGATTGGTACCGAAAACACTAAATGCGCCAGTTCACACTGCATTGATTCTTCATGACTTTTTCTCCAAAAAAAAACCCATATCGTTCCACAACCACTGTATTCACACCGTGCGGCTTCTGGCTATTCCCTAAACTCAAAAGACCACTCCGGGGACACCGTTTTGAGTCGATTGAAGAGATTCAACGTGAGTCGCCGCGCGCTTTGAAGGCTGTCCGTGCAGAGGACTTTTTAGCCTGCATTGAGGATTGGAAAAAAAGTTGGCATAAGTGTATTGTGTCCGGAGGGGATTACTTTGAAGGCGATGAAATAAATTTGGTAGAATAAATAAAGTGTTTCTGAAAAAAAAAAATAATTGGTCTTTCTTTTTGGACACAGTGGTATGTATATAAATTTTAAAGAGCATTTATTTTCTTTTTCCATAATTTCTTTAATAACACTATGGGTATTATGTTTACGTATTTAATTTGTTTGGTGTTTAGAATAATTTTACTATACATTGCTTACATTTGCTTTGCTGATTGGGTTTCGGCATTAATACAATATATGGCGAAAAGTGTTTAATGGTTGCAAGTTTTTTGTGTGTGTGTATGTGTGTTTGGAATAATTTAATTAGACATTACTTATATTTGCTCAGTTGATTAGATTTCGGCATTAATTGAATATACGATGAAAAGTGTTTGTAGTTTATTTTGTTTGGTGTTTGGAACAATTGAACTATACATTGCTTATATTTTTCCCATTGATTCTGTTTAGGCATTAATTGAATAAAAGGTGAAAAATGCTTTTTAGTTTATTTTGCTTGGTGTTTGGGATAATTTAACTATAAATTGCTTATATTTGCAGTTGATTATATTTCGGCATTAATTGAATATAAGGTGAAAAGTATTTGATGATTCCAAGTGTTTTTGTTTGCTGTTTGGGATAATTTAACTATACATTGCTTACTTTAATTAATGCCTAATTTCGATAATGTTTAGTTAATGTAATTCATTTAATTAATGTTTTGTACCTCATATTCAATTAATGCCTAAACTGAATATGTTTAATTGATTGTGTTTAGGCATTAATTAAATATATGAGGTGAAAAATATTTGTTAGTTTATTTTGGATAATTTAACTATGCACTGTTTATATTTGCTTAATTGATTGGGTTTCTGCATTAATTGAGTATAAGGTTTAAAAAGTGGATATCGAATAGTTATATCTTGATATGATGCTCTTATAAGTAAATGTAAAGTTATTGATGTAAATTACAAATGTGAATTTATTATAAAATCCAATCCAATATTACTGTACAACAATTCCTGTGCGTTGGCGATCAGTAATGAGTAGTGGGTTGAACCACCTCCCAGACACGAGACCAGACCGCAGAAGTTCTGTGACGTCACTCATAGATGGAATGTCAATGTGAAATAGGAATGTAGTCAATCGCTTTGAAATGCCAGAATCTGTTTACATCTGCTATTAAGTAAATGGACTTTTGTAAAAAAGAATCTTTATATGCACAAGAAATAATATATCCAAATCAGCGTTAAAGATGTCAGGTTCCTTAACAGAAAAATTTTGGGTTAGTAATTAATTTACTAAGATAATTTATTTTGTTGATCAATTACTCATCATAGCTCTTTTCAGACCATTTTCAAGGATACTACTTTTAGGAAGCTCTAATAACTATTATGATAGTTATTAAGAATGGCTAATTTTTTTTAGGGAAGCAAAAGAGGAACTGCAAATTTTCAGTAATATTTCAGATTAACGACTTTTACAAACTTTAGAGTAGTATATACTTTAGTATATACTATTCTTTTTAAGTATATACTAGTATAGTTTTTTTAATTTTTTAGTTTTTGTATAGTTTTTGTATAGTTTTTTTAGTATATACTATTCTACATACTATTACTTATATATTACTGTTACTATTAATTACTTACTATTACTTATACTACTTATACTTTAGTATACTTTAATATATACTACTCTAGTTACTGTAGTGTATACTTACTACTTTATTACTATTAATACTTTGTACTTATTTACTTTATACTTACTACTTTACTACTACTACTACTTTATTTTTGGTACTTTACTACTACTTTATATTTACTACTTTACTACTCCTACTACTTTACTACTCCTACTACTTTATACTTATTTACATTAAACTTGCTACTTCATTACAACTACTACTTTATACTTGCTATTTTATATTTACTACTTTCCTACTACATTATACTTATTTACTTTATACTTGCTACTTTATGCTTACTACTTTACTACTACTACTTTATATTTGTTACTTTACTACTACTTTATATTTGTTACTTTACTACTACTTTATATTTATTACTTTACTACTACTTTATATTTACTACTTTATACTTACTTACTTTATACTAGCTTACTTTATACTTACTTACTTTATACTTATACCATTACTTCAGTATTAGTAGTATATACTTATTTAGTCCGAAGAGATTTTTTTTAATGTAATCTATAATAATTACTTTCCTTTAAATTTTAATCCTAAAAAGCTAAAATAATGAACATTCTTGCTTCAGATTTTAACACTTCAGATTTTTTCGTTTCTCACAAACTAAAAGTCATTACAGTTCTTACAACAAGATTAGCGCCACATTACTCTTAGAATAACAAATAAAAAAAAAAGCACAGTTTATATACGAATCTTTAAAAAAAAGCACTCCCTCAATTGTAACATTGATAATACAATAAATGACCTATTTACTGCTTACGAACAACAAGTAAAAGATCTTCCACTAACTGAGCTATCTTTCCACCTGCCTTTACACCTTTGAAATCCGTATGACAAGCAATTGATTGGGAAAAATATGAAGAAGGGGAAAAAAGAAATAAGCATTACGCTAGACGGGCCAATCCTCATGGGACCAGTCCTGCCTCTTACGTATCAAAGAAAAGTCCGTAATAGATCAATGACCTCATTCGTTCCATCAAAAAGGATATCAATGGGAATCCCCTGATAAAATTACCGTGGGATTTGGGGAAGTCCCAGTGCAGCTGATCAGAGCTCCATCAAGAAATCTCCGTCGTAATGAAATCGAATTATTATTTCTAATCCCGAAAAGATCACTTAATGTATTCACTAAAGGGCGGAAGGAGATGGCTTACCTTGTTGGTTTATTGGAAAGGGTTATTGATTAATGGTGCCTTCGTGTCAGGAAGTTTTCAACAAGACTTCAAAGTTTTTGACGAGTATGCAGTTACAAAGTTTTTAATCGTATTTTCTGTGTTGAATAATGATTAAACAATATTTTTTTTTTTTTACTTTATTAATAGATTTTTGATGGAGTAGTCTTGGATTAAGATTGTGAACTCATATACCTCACCAAAGTGTGATCTTTCTAAACTATGGTGACATTATTGAGATTCAAACAGAATAAAATATTTTTTTTTAATTTATTGATTGAGCTTTGCTGGAGCTGTCTTGTGGATGAAGATCGCAAATTTATATATCTATCTCACCAAGGTGCGATTTTTCTAAACTATGGTGATATTATTGAGATTCAAATAGATTGGAACATGATTGAGATTCAAATAGAATAGAACAATATTTTTTAATTTATTAATTAATTTTTGCTGTAGCTGTCTTGTGGATGAAGATTGAAAACTCATACACCTCACCAAGGTGTGGTCTTTCTAAACTATGGTGACATTATTGAGATTCAAATAGATTAGAACATTATTGAGATTAAAATAGATTAGAACATTATTGAGATTCAAATAGATTAGAACATTATTGAGATTCAACTAGATTAGAACATTATTGATATCCAAATAGAATAGAACAATATTTTTTTAATTTATTAATTGAATTTTGCTGGAGCTGTCTTGTGGATGAAGATTGGAAACTCATACACCTCACCAAGGATTGGTGTTTCTAAACTAAGGAGACACTAAAAAGGTATGGCAATTCTTCTTTCATAGATCGCTTTCGTGAATTAATGTATTCACTAAAGGACTGGCAGAGGATGACTTACCTTGTTGGTTTATTGGAAAGGGTTACTGATTGAATAAATGATGGTGCCTTCGTGTCAGGAAGTTTTCAACAAGACTTCAAAGTTTTTGACGAGTATGTAGTTTAAAAAATTTTTAGTTGTGTTTTCTGCTTTAAAAAATGATTAAACAATATCTTTTTAGATTTATTAATTGATTTTTGCTGAAGCTGTCTTATGAATGAATATTGCAAACTAATATACCTCACCATGGTGTGATCTTTCCAAACTATTGTGACATTATTGAGATTCAATAGATTAGAACATGATTGAGATTCAAATAGAATAGAACATTTTTTTTTTAAATTTATTAATTGATTTTTGATGTAGTAGTCTTGTGGATGAAGATTGCGAACTCATATACCTCACCAAGGTGTGATCTTTCTAAACTAAGGAAATACTAAGAAGGTATGGAAAGTCTTCTTTAATAGATCGCTTTCGTGAATTAATGTATTCACTAAAGGGCGGAAGGAGATGGCTTACCTTGTTGGTTTATTGGAAAGGGTTATTGATTAATTGTGCCTTCGTGACAGGAAGTTTTCAACAAGGCTTCAAATTTTTTGACGAGCATGTAGTTGAGTAAATTTGTTAGTTGTGTTTTCTGTGTTAATGATTAATGATTAAACACTATTTTTTTTAAGTTGCTAATTGATTTTTGTTGGATAGGTCTAATGGATGAAGATTGAGAACTCATATATACCTTACAATAGGTGGTTTTTCTAAGCTATGGCTGCACTATCACAATTCTCTTTCATATTTCTTTCGAGATAAAATACTCCCACCTATATTATCCAACCATCTCCATTCCAATGTAAAAACTTCTATCCAAATACTCAGACAAAGAAAGGTACATCCAATATACTAAGTACTCCAAGTTACAAAGCAAAACTTTAATCAGCTGATGTAAGAATATGTACTGAATTATGCAGATTGGTTTTTGAGGATTTTGCTTTATAAAATAAAACAATAATGCCAAACATTCATAATTAAACGCTCTGCAAATATTAAAAAGAAATATGGGTGTTAGAACCGACATAGAAATGCTGCCGTTAGTCTGCGTATACTCGCAGGACAGCCAAATAATTTAACATTAATAAAAGACAATTTAAATAAATACGAAAATTAATACTAAAACAAACAAACTGATTAATTTTACTTTTAATGAATACTAATATACAAAGATTACACTTAAATTTAGGATTTTAACAGGATTTTAAATTGGCACACAAAACAGAATTAATAAAAAATATTTATAGAGAAATAATCATATTTTTCAACATACCTTAAGAGAAATATTCCTATCTGTGTGTAGGCAAGGTATATTACCAGTAGCCTCAAAACCTATATATAAAGATGCTCGCAGCAAAAATGTGGATTAATAAAGATTATCCATGTAGTCTGTCTCGCAGCAAAAATTTAGTGACCAGGCCCACACCCTGTTCCTCTCTCCTTCTCTCTCAACGGGGTCTACCTTTCTTCCCGCAAAACTCAAAGGGGGTCTTCTTTCACCCCCCCCCCACCCCAAACTGACCGGTTTTCTTTTAGAGTGCACACTCGACGGACCTCACCGTGGGTACGGGAGGTGGCGTCATCTACCACTCCTGAATTCATCAAAAAAAGGAAATATATCCCGCCTAAACACAATAGGATAATTACAAGTTATCAACAATGGGCAATGTTATGGGCCCTACGTATTTATAACTGAATACAATAAGGTTAGTTGTGTTTTATATTTGATGGTAATATCATTGATACAGAAGATTGCAAACTCATATACCTCACCTTGGAGTGGACTTTCTAAATTATGGTGGCACTAAGAGGGCATGACAATTCTTCTTTCATAATGGATGTAAACTTACCGGACTCATTTACACACAACAGCATTAAAATCATAAGATTCTTGATAAAAATTGTGGTTTAGCATGGATTTGAAATATTAAAATAGTTATAAATAACTACACTCATGTCCATAAATTAAGGATAATTCAGAATCACACAGAAATTGAACTCTAAAATAAAAAAATCACCTGTAGAATTATCACACACATCTTGAAGAAGAATATGCAAATTACAGGAAACCACCAGATGGCGCGGATAGTACGTCACAATGACGAGAGTGTAAGAGACGGGTATATAAGGAATGGTGGCAAAGAAGTAAAATTGTTCACAAGCGCTTTAAAAGCCTTTCAGTGCAATAACCGCATAGTTATGGCACAAAGGAAGCATTTGGATGATTTTTTACGTGGTAGAATTATCGGACGACTGGAATGTGGACGTACCCAGCTGGAAGTATCCGAGGAACTTGGAATCGCCCAGAGTGTCATCTCCAGGCTTTGGCAACGATTCCAAGATGATGGTAATGTGAGTAGATGTTACAGCACAGGTCGCCTCCGAGTTACAACGCCGAATGAGGACCGGTATTTAGCAGTTACTGCCAAAAGAAACAGACGGAGCACAGCATCAGATCTGTCTCGTCAGCTCTCTTCAGTTACCGGTACGACAGTTTCAAGGCAGACCGTGTACAGACGCTTAGGGCACATTGGTCTACATGCTCGTAGGCAAAATGGATGAATTGCTGACTTATGGATTATATTGATTATGGATTATATTGACTTATGAATGAAGATTATGAACTCATATACCTCACCAAAGAGTTGGATTTCTTTCTTTTTTTTTTTTTTTTTTTTTTTTTTTCTCACCAAGTGGTTGGATTACACTAAGAGGGGATGGCAATTCTTTTTTCATAATAGACAAGTTTAAGGACTCATTTACACACCACATCATCAACAGATTCTTGATAAAAATTACTTATTATTTAGCAGTCATTTGCAATATTGAAATAATTATAAATAAATAACTATCTTTCGGATATAATACGGTTGCTGTCGACTTCGCAGTTGCAAAATGCATTAATTGCTAACTTAGGGATTATGTTGTCTTATGGATGAAGATTGCAAACTCACATAACTCAAGAACAGGTGGGCTTTCTGAACTATGGTGACACTTAGAAGACATATTAATTCTTCTTTCATAATGGATATAAGTTTACCTGAATCATTTACTAACCACAACATCATCAACAGACTCTTAATAAAAATTGCTTAGCATTAATTTACAATTTAGAAATAGTTATGAATAACTATCTTCAGAATAGAATATGTGTATTCTGATTCTGCGGTTACAAAATGGATTATCTGCTTACTTAAATTCTTATCCAAAATATTGAATGCAAAATAGCTGATCAGATTCAGGTTAGTACATTGAATTTCGTAATTTAGAAAAATGGGATTAAAATCTGGCAAAAGAAAAAGAAAACTCTTTTGGAAATACTTGCAATGAGTACCCCGTAATAAATAAGTCAGGAAATATTTCTAGTTCAAAAATTCAACCATCTTCGACCAAGCATGATTTTGTTCTGAATTATGGTAGCGAAACTTGAGATCTATTTAATCTTCTCCCTTTTTTACAAGTTTCCTCAGATAAAAAATTAAGGCTTTCATTTATCAGAGACAAGATATTGGACGTCGTCTAAAATATTTCATACCCTACATTAACATATAATATAAAAGAAATAGTTTGTACTAAAGGAATGACTATCAAATGGAATGTTCTATCAAACTCTTAGAAATATTTTTAAAAAATCAAATATTAAATAAATTATTTGTATGTTCAAATTACCATTAACAAATGTCTTTGCAGTATAATTATGATTTAAAATCCGTTCTTAAATTGAATAAGGATTTAATTGCGATTTAATTACATAAAAATTTAAGCATTCAAATAATCTTCTTTTATTACTTGTGCACGTTTTTTAAAAAATGACACTATTATTATAATATTTTAATTGCTACTGTAACATATTTCCCACGGGAAGAGTTGTGGAAGAGAGAGGGAAGTATATTCTTTGACTAATAATATACCTCCCTCATAATAATAATTAATTACTCAAGTTTAATAGCAGATAGCAATGTTATGGATAATTATATTACATGCAATTAGTGTTTTGTACTAATGAGAACAAAATACTGAAATCTAATAGCAGATATTCAGTGTGTAATAAAACTCATGTATAATGAGACTCATGAAATTAGTGAGTGTTTGTGCTCTTTCACAGGTAGAAACCATTGCAGATGGAATGTAGACTACGCCATGAGTTGTTACATCGTGATTGGTGTTAGACCCTGGGCTGAAGAACTGCCGACACCAATGAAAAGTGAGGGAAGCTGATCCGCCCCTCTTCTTGACGGAATTTCTTAAAGGGAGGTTTTTCTAGAAAAAAAAAGAATTCTGCGATGAGTCAAACAAAAGTATCGTTGTTGTTGTTTTTTCTCTGAAGTGACTGAATTTCGGCTTGTTTTTTAAAGTGAATCCCTTGCGGTTTTGTGTATCACCCCGTGTGTTAATTAAAGTACACCGCAGACCAGGCAATTAGATTCGACGTAGATTCGAGAACTCCGAAAATCTCCAACCTTGGAGTGAACTGCACTTTGTGAATCAAATTAACTTTAATTTTAATTTTTTATGTAAACACAGTGTTATATATATACATATATAGTGTAAATAAAGATTAAAGTGTTCCTTTGAACCTGAAAGTGGCCCTCTTCTTGAAGCCGTTATAAATCTAGTATAGGTCGAGGCATTACACTACACCGAGAATATTTAATATAGTTGTTACAATTAATACATGCCCTTAAATAGTCTTTGATTTGATAGGATTTGAAAGTTTTCTACATATGAAAGAAAAAATATAATTAAAGATTTTTATAAAAATTCTCATAATACTTAATATATAAAAAAAGGAAGAAAAAAATTTTTTTTTGAAAAATGAATTAAAAAAAATAATTTTCATCAAATTTCTTTCTTTAATTTTATTCATATCAGACGCAGTAAATGTTCTTTAAATCTGAGAGGAAAAAGGAAGAATTAATTACTTCGAAAATATTAGAATTGTGTACAGCATAACTTACCCAAAAGAATCAAGTTTAGAAAAACTTAAAAAAAAAAACGATGAAAATATCGACTTCGACTTTTTACGTGAGTTATTTTCCAAGAATATAATCCGGATAATAACTCCGTTATAATTAATTATCTTGGAAATTTTTAATTAAAAGACACATCTCGAGCCATGGCTGATTTTTCGAATATATTCTGACAGCGAGCTAAAGCTTTGAAATTCTCAGAATCAAAAATTTTTTTTAAGTAAAGAAAGTATTTGGAGGAAAAAAAAGTGGAATAATAAAATGTAAAATTTTAGAGAAAAAAAAAACTAAATATTTATCTTATTTAATGAGTTTAAAATATTCTTGAATATTCCAGCTTTAATTTTAAAATTATTTTTTGTGCTCTTATAAGTAGAATGTTGCCATTTATTTTCAGATATTTTTTTAAAAACGTTGGTTTAGTAATTCATATTAAGTTTAATTTTTTTTATCTTGAATTTTATTTAAAACGGAAATATTTATATAGTATTAGGATGTGTTTTACTTTTAATTAAAAAACTATTATTCTTTTTAAAAATATCTTGAATTTCATTTATATGATATTAGAAAAAATATGATGATAATATGCAATTAAGACTACAAATTAAGAAAAGAAAAATGATTTAACTTTTGTTGTACATTTTTTAACGCATTGAAATTTAAAGATGTAAATACCAACTTTTTATCTTCATTTAATTTATTGATTAGTAATAGCTAAATTAATAATTTTAATCAACGGAATTACTACAATCGATGTAAAGAAAAGAAATTTTTTTGAAAAAATTTTAACTATTTTTCTGTTTGTTTCATTGATGTTTTCGTTATACCACCAACTCATGTTAAAAAATGTAAAATAATATAATTCTGTATTATATACTTAATTACTTCTAAGATAAAAGAAATATATATATCATATCATGCAATTATATTAACATAATCCCATAATTTCATTTCACACATCATTTATATCAAATATTACTTTTCTATTGAATCTCAATAATCATGTCATGCTTTGTATTTTTTTTGTTGTTGTTGTTGTAATTTCTACATACTTTTATTTTATATTTACCATGGATAATTTTTGAAAGCGCACTAAAAATAGCATGTATTTATATAAGCAAAACTACTTAATTTAAGGGCCTAAAGGCTCGTGCTCACCAAGGCGACAAGATGCAAGCGAAAAAATTTGACCCATCACTAGCCTCACCGCGGTCGCCTGAAACCGGTTTGCAGTTCACCGCTTGGAGTTGCCCGACTTTCAACTCGAAGCGGTTTTTCACTAGGCGTAATGCTATTTCTGAGGTTTCGCTGTGAAGGGGGTCGAAAAAATTTTGTCGCTTGCCTCTTGAATCTTCACGTCTCTCGCCTTGGTGGGAACGAGCCTTAAATGTCTGAGTGTCTAACACTCTAGCGCTCTGTGCCACAGGATTCGAGTCCCGGTGGTGCCATGGATGTTTGTAGTGGTTCGGAATCCACTTTAAACCGTAGTTTCCGTCTAATATGATATCAGAGCTTTGCCTTGAGGTTGAGTCAGTCTTCAGCCCTCGTGGTTCCTCTCTAAAATGTAGCCGCATAAGCCCTTAGCCATGTCCCAATCGCCTGCGACGGGGTTTTCTGGACCCGATGAAGGCTTTTCTGCACCATGGGGATTATTAACAACAACAACAACTTACTTTCATTTCGTATGTCTTATATGTCAAATATTGCTTTTCTTTTGAATCGCAATAATCACTTGATGTTTTGCATTTTTTCCTGTTGTTATTTCTACATGCTTTTGTGTTTGCCTTGGATAGTTTTGAAAACAGCAGAAAAATCATCGATATATTGGTCGCAATATTGAATATTTTCTATTGAATCGCAATAATGACATGCTTTGCATTTTTTCATCTCATAACTTCTGTACACTTTTGTATTTACCTTGGATAGTTTTAGAAACGACTGTAAAAATCATATGTAAATATCTTAGCATACATAATTTCATTTCACACGCCATTTAAGACAAATATTACTTTTCTATTGAATCGCAATAATCACTTGATGTTTTGCATTTTTTTCCTATTGTTATTTCTACATGCTTTTATATTTACCTTGGATAGTTTTGGATACGATAGTATAACACATTTCATCCTACAAAATAGTACTTTTTGTCCATATTCATCATTATATTTATTTAAATTGATTTATATATCTGATTCAATTGCACTTGTGATAGACACCTGATATATTTTGCAAATTTATTAATAATTTTCCAGCTTTACGTAGGCGAAAAATCCAACTGTATTAAACAACATATATAAAATTTTGTTTTAATCATACAGAGGCAGTAAAAAGCAATTCGTTTACTTTTCAAACTAAAAGAGTTTTAGAATATTTATTTAGAGATAAAATACTCCCACCTATATTATTCAATCATCTCCATTCCAATGTAAATAGTCAGAAGAAAAAAAAGATACATCCATTATACTAAGTACTTCTAGTTACAAACCAAAAATTGAATCATCTGAAGTAATATTCTGTACCGAATTAAGCATATTGCATTTTGAGGATTATACATTGTGTAATAAAATAATTTATAAATACCTAACATTCATAATTAAATGCTCTAAAAATATTAAAAAGGAATATGTATAGTGTTATGAGCCCTACCTATTTATAAGTGAAAACAGTTAGGGTTAACTATATTTTATATTTGATGGTGATAGAGAAGATGTTATTCATTTTTTCTACCTCAAAATCCAAACTAAGAAATTTTATAACATTGCTGAGATTCAAATTGGACAACAGAAAGTGTTGAATTGCTGCTTCACCAATATTTAATCAAACCTTTTATAATTCCATCATCTGGAGACATATTTTTTTTCTTTCTAATGCAGCTGGCAAACACTTAGACAGCTTGGTCTTGGATGACTTAAGGCAAGCGCTGCACAGACGTTACTCACTTTGCATTACCTAGATACTTATACTGTACTAAGATACTGTAACTTGTAGATAAGCCACGGACGCGGAGTAACAATGCCCCCGCAACACTCTACGATCCTATTAGACCGGGACCTACTGTTTAAAGGGGATTTCGAACCACTACCGCACCGCCGGGACTCGAACCCGAAACCTGTGGTACCGAGCGCCAGAGCGCTAGCCACTTGGCCATTCAGGTCCTATCTGGAGATATATATCAGAATATTAACTAACTCCCTGGCACTACAGTCCAAGTTGGACCTTGTCCGCCTGCCTACTGGCAGAAGGTTTGATTTGTCACTCTACGGTCATTTTTTTGTGCACACTTTAGGCTAATTAGACCGGGACCTACAGTTTAACCTGGATTACGAAGCGCTAACAAACATCCACGCCAACGCCAGGATTCGAACCTGAAGGCTTTGGTCCAGAACCCAGACCGCTAGCCAGTTAGTCATCAGGCCGCACTTGCATGAGGAAAAAGAGATGATTTCTTTTTTAAAGGGTAGGGTTATCAGTCCAACGCCCAACGCTCTACAGCCATATTAGGCTGGAACCTACGGTTTAAAGTGGATTTCGAGCCACTATAAACATCCATGGCATATCCGGGACCCCCAAATCTGTGGCACCGCATGCCAGAGCTCTAGTCTCTCGGCCATCAGCCATCAGAATACTACTACAGTAAATTTTCATGTAGTAACCCAGAATTTTTAGAACTTTTTCTAAAGTTAAATTGCGAGAACGGCTTATATACAAAACTACTAATCTCTCAAAAAACGTGTATACTTTTCCGTTAGCCAGTCAGAATAAAATATGGTCAAAATGGTCATATATCGCTAAATATGATAAGTTTTTAGTTCTTTACTTGATATTTAAGTTTATAAAGTATTTTATTTAACATATGTCACTTACAGATTAGCATTTATGCCAACAGTGCATGAGTTCTCCAGTATTTTACAACAATGCAATTAAAATCACTTAGTGCCGAGCACAATTGCTCGGTTGAAATTTACTTAATTAGATAATTAATTATTTACTTGATTAATTACTTTTATTAGTTGCTAAATGCTCGGTTGGCATAGGTTGAAGGAAGCCACAACGAGTACAATCTGGGGAAACAGAAAGATAAGATCTCAGAAAGTTGTGATTTGTTAACAGTCTAAAGCATGCGACAGCATCTTTTATTGGGGCATCAGGAACATAAGTAATGTCTACTCTTTACTACGTTAAGGGAAATCCAGTTCTTACCCTTATAATCGATGCTTCCTATTTAAAATTATGTTTGAAATTTACTTTTGTCTGAAGAATAAAAAAAATTAAGAGCCCTATCTATCTACAGTTGAAAACAATAAGGTTAGTTGTATTTTATATTTGAGGATGATATCATTGATGGAGAAGAAGCTCACCACGCTAATGGAAAAGTACCAAAACGTACACTAGAAACAATAATATAATACCAAACATAATGAACGTTGTGAGTAACGTAACGTTAAATGTAAATAATGAAGGTCACAGATTTTCTTTTTTTCGTCTTATATACGGGTTTTGGACTTGGGTTAATTTTCTTGAAGAAAATATGCACTCTCGGCTTTTATATGTATCGGCTTTTATTCGAAAATTAATTAAAAGAATTCATTTAATTTCAACGTTATTCACTGCATTCATTTTCGTTAATAACATACTTACTGTTTGATATGGTATCTATTCAAATCATAGATTTTAGTTTGTATGATAGTATAGTTTGAAGGTCATGTTCTAAAGGATATTCTAAAGATAATAAATTTCCCACGTCTAAAGAAAATTTCACCTCAGCAAAAACTCACCGAATGTAGTGAACTAATGTAACGTCACATAAACAAGTATAGTTTTAGTGGGCCAAATTCGGCGAAGAAAATAGAATTGTTCTAGACAGTAAAGGTGCTTCAGTTGAAAGCTATGCATCTCTCTTTCCTACGCCGAGATTTGACATTCAGTCATCTTCCTCTATCTGGACCTTTAGAGAAGCTCCTGAATGGTCGATTTGCAAACGATATGGATTTCCAAAAGCTGCCATGGTCTTGACATTGATTTGTTATAAACCGGAATCGATGGTTTTGATGCATTAGAATAAATATTCATAGTGGTTACGGTGAAAAGTATTGTTTACTAGTGGCTTTGCACTGTTTATCCATATATCTGTCAGTAGAATAAAATTTGTTGTAATTATTATTTTTTTAATTGCTTCAAAATTTGTATCTTTAATTTATCTTAGATTTGGTATTCGCATGTTGAAATTTACGAAATTCAAAGATTACTCTTTGGCCATTATAAAATAACTATATTTTGTAAAAGTGTGATAAATCTCACGGGCCGGAAAAATTGTCAAGGAGGGCCGCGGATTGGCCATCCTGTTTTAAACGATACTCTAATAAGTTTTCCACGTCTAAAGAAAGCTTCAACTCAGCAGATATTTCATCTGCAATTCAACGAAAGTAGGACACTAATATAACATTACATAAACAAGCATAGTTTCAATGCACCAAATTCGGCAAAGACAGTACAATTGTTCAAGATGGTAAGCTGCTTCAGTTCAAAGCTATGCAAATCTCCTTCCTACGCCAATATTTGACATTCAGTCATCTTCCTCCATCTGGACCTTTGGAGAAGCTCCTGAATGGTTGGCCGTTTACAAATGTTATGGATTTCCAAAATCTGCCATGATCTTGACATTGATTTGTTATAAACCAGAATGGATGGTTTTGTATAAATCTGGAATAAATATTCGGATAGACATGGGGATTACATAGGAAAGTATAGTTTACCCTGGCTTTGTACCTATATCTAATAAAATTTGCAGAATAAAATTTTTTGTAATTATTATTTTTAATTGTTTCTTACTTTCATTAATTCATCTTAGATTTGGTATCCGTAAGCTGAAATTTATGAAATGCAAAGATTACTCTTGTTACTAATATTTTTACATGCAAACATAGATAAAATAATAATAATAATACTAAACTCACATTGTAAAAAAATATATAACACTAAAAATGAAATAAAAAAATACAGATAAATATAAGCTAAATTAAAAAAATGAAATCCTTAAAAAATATTTATTTTACTAATGCGATATTTGTTTCTCCACTCTTTCACTTAGCTTTTGCAAATCGATGTAAACATAAATAATATAATAATAGTGATACTAAACTCACATTGTAAAGAAATATACGACATTAAAAATGAAATAAAAAAAAATTTCGACAGTTTATTTCTAAATATATGTATGCACAAATATTGTATTTTTTAATACATTACTTTTCATTACTTTATAAAATAACATTACATTATAAAATAAATATATTTTGTAAAAGTATGATAAACCTCACTGGCCGGAAAAATGGCCACCCCTGTTTTAGACATGTTAATGAAACATGATAACTTCATTTCTATCTGGCGGCAGCCTTTACCAACACTTCTTTCACCCTGTTAGGATCTGAAAATTAGCTCTCAGGTGTTACTGACTGCACGGCTCCCTCTTAATCTCGTCAGACGATTGTCTGTAATCCCCCCTACCCCCCTTCTATTCCTTCGTCCGCAGGCGTGGGGTGTTTTCCACCCCCTTGCTGGAGATCACCAACCCCGCGTTTCAATTACACCACCACGCGCTCAAATGAAGCCACCCCCTCGGCGTATTTACGTCCAGCAGTTCATTCCGACGATGCAAATTCTGCAGACGACCACCCCTCGCACGTGCCCTGGGGGTTCGTGTCGCTGCTGACTAAGGCGGCCACCATAGAGCAGCAATAAAAAATGGCGACCACTGTGTACACGGGGTTCTATTGTGTGCCCTCACGGCTCATCGAACAACCCCTACTTTACACTCATCATTAAGACGAGGGGTCGGCTGGCTAGTGACTGTGTTCCGGATTTTGCATAATTAAATGGAAAGTTTTGACGGGGGGTGGGAGGTGGACGGACCCCAAAACGTGCTTCGTCACGTTCCTGTTTGCTTTCGGTTTGAATTGAAGGTCAATGTTTTCTTCCCCCCTCGTCTGAGTAGTGATTCGTCGCAGTTTAAAATGCAATAAAGAGTAATACGGTTTCTCGTCATGAATTGTAATCATTGATAAGACCTAGACGTCTGATCGGTACTCAGTGAAATTCATGAATGATATAAAGTTGTTGTATTTAAAGTAAAAAAGTTGTTTATAGAATAACAGGAACTTTAATGCAAAAGTCGAATTTTTTTCTTCTATGTCAGCGGTGGCCAACTCGTGGTCCGCCTTAAATATTTTTCCGATCCGTGAGATTTACCACACTTTAACAAAATATGTTTATTTTATAATGGCCAAAGCAGTGAAAACCAATGTATTAAGAAATACATTATGTGTGTATCCATTCAAAAATTAACTGTCGTAATTAACTAATTAGTCGTTAACTCAGACTTGAATCCTTCAACTGCATACATTGCGGTTTCTGCCTTCACATGTGTGGATAGTCATTGATGATCATGGCAACATATGTACAAAATTGAGTAAGATGTATTTATCATAGTAAAAGGCAACCCAACTGAATTTAGCCAGCTTTCAGGGAGATACAGGCTTTAATCCTTCAACTGCATGCAATGCAACATACAGGGATAATCACTGACGACTGGGACAGCATATATATAGCAGTTTATGCGAATCACTGAAAATTTTCCGGACAATAAGGCATTTAGCATACGACTCGCTTTCTTTTGACAACGTGCAAGAGGACTCGTATTCAAATCTGCTGTTATGTTGCTTTCAGATGGCAACATAGACTGGATAAAATGCAATAAAGAGTAATATTGTTTCCCGCCATGAATTGTAATCATTGCTAAGGCACAGACGTCTGATGGGGAATCAAATGAATGAGTGATATAAAGTAGTTATTAAAAAAAAAAAGTTGTTAATATGATAAACGCAACTTTAATGGAAAAGTTTCAAGTTTTTCTTCTATGTGTTACATACAGGAAATTTAAAAGAATTGTTTAAGGTAAAACAGCAATTTAAATAAGAATAAATATCTGATAATCTTGCAATAAGCATTAAGCAATATACTATACTGTTGTTGTTGTTGTTGCTTATCCCCTTGATTTAGAATCCTAAACCAAGTCCAATAGATCCTGCTGCATCAATAGATCGTAAACTGTCCTCCCCTCATTCAACCGTTGCCTCACAGAGGCACCAATACAATCGATGAGATGAGAGGGAGACGCGATGGCCGAAGAATGACAAAGGGTATATGTCTTCTCGTCTCCATTGAAGGACAAGCTCTTAGTGTGGCCAGTCCTTAGTCTAGCTAAAACCGTCTGAGCAGGTCTAGGACAGGAGCACTGCAAGGACATACCAGGATATTTAGCGGCGTACCATGCATGAATGGATGGCAACCTCCAAGAGGTATTCACTCTGGCTAAAGTCATGGAATGAACCTCTGAAGCTAACAGATTGGAAGAAGAATTATACTATATACTATACTTATATATTATACTTATCACACTAAACCGCAACCCAACTCAATGAAGCCAGCTTGCAAACAAGTACATGCATGAATCCTTCAACTGCATATATTATGTCTCTGCCTTCGGAGCGTGAATAATTTGATGATCATGTTAGTATATGCATTAAATTTATAAGATATATTTACCAAAATAAAACAGAACCCAACTCAATGCAGCCAGCTTGCAAGCAGGTACAGGCTTGAATCCTTCAACTCCATGCAATGCGATCTCTGCTTTCACATACCTGGATAACCGTTAACTATTGTAACAGCTTATGTACAGCAATTTATGTGAGCCCTTGGAAATAATCCTGACATCACTCGCTTTCCAGTGACAACGTGCAAGAAGGCTCGTATTTAAATCTGCTGTCTAAGTTTGAAGCAGTCAATGCTTTCAGATGGCAACATAGACCGGATAAGCATCTCGCATTAGCAATCAGGTTGCCTGGCAAGTTTTTTTTTTTGCATTTTCGCCAATGACAATCTCCTGAAAGGCAATTTCCTTTCTCCGTCACTCGTCAATGGGCTGTTTATGACACACACACACACACACACATATATATATATATATATATATATATATATATGAGACCCGCCAGCGGTGTTCCCCAAAAATATACATAGACAGAAAAGTCTTCAGCTGATGTTTTGTTTGGCTTGTCCCTCTACGATCATTTTGTGCACACTATGGGTTAATTAGACCGGGACCTACAGTTTAATGTGGATTCCGAAACATTAACAAACATCCATGCGACTGCCAGGATTCAAACCTGAAGCTTGTGGTGCCAAAGGCCAGAACTTAAGCTGAGGAGAAATGTTCTTCATTCAAAATTGTTGTGGAACAGAGAATTTGTAGTGCAATTATTTACAATCGAATTCCTGTGACGAGCGACCATAGATCAAACACCGAGAATCTCAAAGTGGACTTTTCAGGTATAACAGGCAGCTAGTTTAATTATACAAATGGAGTTGTTGAAGTATATAATAAAAAATTAATGGATTTGAGGCATGTTTTAAAGAATAATCTTATTTGCAGACTTTTGATCTGCTTTAAAAGAAGATACTGTACTATGAATTATATTTGAAAAAAATAATAATTTTCCCCTCTTTGCCATAAGAAGTTAATAATTTAATCTTTTCGCTGCCACCATTTAACGCGCTGTTCTTTTTGGAGCAGTCCCCAAACTTTGATCTTCGCTAATTAAAAGTGATGTTCTTTTCACAACCAGCTAATTGATTTTTTCACGTCTGCGTCGTCAATGATTTGCAAACTTAATTATTTCATAAGCGATGTTTTAAGGGCACGACTTATTTTTAGGTTGTTAGGCATAAAAATACTCTTAATTATCATGTTAATTTTCCCAAAAAATATTTTCTTTCTAATAATAAAATATCCTAATTTGCAAAAATAATTATTTCTCTTTTGGACTAATTGCTTTTCCGTTGAGTTTTAATGATCTTAAAGAATTTGTACCAGTCTAGTTACGGCGTATGATAGTTTTCTTTTTTTTGAAGTCTGGTTAGTTATGTCTGCACCATTGCTAAAGGATATTGTAAATAATAAGGATAGGAAATTTTATTTGCCGTTTGAATGTCGGAAAACATGTTTTTACGTGTGATATATTTAACAAATTCACAGTTTTCAAGAATTTATAAGTCTGTAATTTAATTAATTATTAATGATTTGTTGATTTTATACACCGGAAAACTTATGTTGATTAGGTTCCACAGAAGTATGTCACAAGTAGCCCACCATCATGTGAAGGAAATTGAATATCAGGAGGACTTTTTAAGTATAACAGCCCACTAGTTTAATCTTTCAATTTTTGTTTTTGAATATTGTTTTGAATATATGTGGGTATCTGTATTCCACCGAAGTATGTCACAAATAGCCCACCAACATGTGAAGCAATTTGAATATCAGGAGGACTTTTTGACAGCACTTCTGTTTTAATCTTTCAATTTTTGTTTTTGAATATCTGTGGGCCACGTATTTCACTGAAGTATGTCACAAGTAGCCCACCATCATGTGAATGAAATTGAATATCAGGAGGACTTTTTAAGTATAACAGCCCACTAGTTTAATCTTTCAATTTTTGTTTTTGAATATTGTTTTGAATATATGTGGGTATCTGTATTCCACCGAAGTATGTCACAAATAGCCCACCAACATGTGAAGCAATTTGAATATCAGGAGGACTTTTTGACAGCACTTCTGTTTTAATCTTTCAATTTTTGTTTTTGAATATCTGTGGGCCACGTATTTCACTGAAGTATGTCACAAGTAGCCCACCATCATGTGAAGGAAATTGAATATCAGGAGGACTTTTTAAGTATAACAGCCCACTAGTTTAATCTTTCAATTTTTGTTTTTGAGTAACGGTGGTCCATATGCTCTATGCACGTGATGCATGATGAACTTAAAACTTACTGAAAGATATTGAGGAAAAAAACACTGGAACCCTTTTAGGAGTAAGTGCCCCTCATTTGTGTGTCGTATAGGGGAAAACACGGGAAAACTTCCACAAGTTAGCCTTACTTTCGGTGCTAGAAGCTTTAAATAGACTGTCAGAAATGCCATAAAATCTCCGTGATTCTGAAATCAGTGACTGAATCGGACGCCACCAGCGTATTTAACTCTGAGTCGTCGTTTAAGCTACTCTGTGGCACGACAGTCGTGCCATTCCTTTGTATGAGATTGAATAGATAAAATTATAAAATGAAGCTCCATATCCTTTAGCTTCAATAGTTTTTTTTTTCCCCTATAATTTATTAATTTCGCAATATCGCCAGTCCTATATAAATATCTATTATCTTAAAATTCTTAAATAATTACTCAAACGGATTATGATTTTCTAAATCGTTAAATGCAGTTAATTAATAATTTGCCGATGCACAAAAACTAAACAAAGGAAGTTTTAACTAGCGGACTGTAATACCAAAAATGACTTCTTGGTAATCAATTTCCTTCACATATCGATGGTCTCTTTGTGGCACACTTTAATGGAACACGTGGCCCACCGATAAGGATTAAATGATTACCTTCTTTTGACAAAACGGGATAAATTATTAAACAAATATAATTCTAGTACTGTCATTTAAACCGGATAACAATTCTGAAAATAAGATTATTCTTTAAAACATGCCTCAAAACGAATAATTTTTTATGATATACTTCAATAACGCCATTTGCATAATTAAACTAGCTGCCTGTTTTACCTAAAAAGTCCACCTGATAGTCAATTTTCTTCACATATACTACTGGTGGACTATTTGTGACCTTCAGAGCAACACGCTGCCCGCCGATGTGCAAAAAATTATCAGGGTCAGATTTAACTTGCGAACTGTAATACCAAAAGTGACTTCCTGGTAATCAACTTATTTCACATACCAGTGGTCTCTTTCTGGCACACTTCAGTGGAACACGTTGCCCACCAATGTACAAAAACAAAAATTGAAAGATTAAAACATACGAAATGTCATTCCAAAAAAAAAACCCTGATAATCAATTTCCTTCACTGGTATGTGGGCTATTTGTGACATACTCCAGCGAAACAAGTGACCCACTAATGTACAAAAGCGGAAAAAAAAATGTAAGATTAAACTAGAGGGTTATTGTAAAAAATCCTTCTGGTAGTCAATTTCTTTAACATGTCGGTGGGCTATTTGTGATATACTTCAATGGAACGTAATGAAGACATGTTTTCCTTTGTATAAAAACAGCAAATCCTTAATAATTAATTAAATTACAGACTTATACATTTTTTAAAACAGTGAATTTTTTTAAATATATAAAAGTGTCACACGTAAAAAACATGTCTTCCAACATTCAAACGGTAAATAAAATTTCCTATCGTTATTACTTATAATATCCTTTGGCAATGTTACAAACATAACTAACCAGACAAAAAAAAACTATCACACGCCATAACTAGACTGGCACAAATTCTTTAAGATCATTAAAACTCGACGGAACAGCAATTAGTCCAAAACAGAAAGAACTATTTTCGGAAATTAGAATATTTTATTATTAGAAAGAAAATATTTTGGTTGTAAAGGAACATGATAATTAAGAGTATTTTTAAGCCTAACAACCTAAATATAATTCGTGCCCTTAAAACATCATTTATGAAATAATTAAGTTTGCAATCATTGACGACGCAGACGTGAAAAAATCAATTAGCTGATTGTGAAAAGAACATCACTTTTAATTAACGAAGATCAAAGTTTGGGGACTGCTCCAAAAAGAACAGCGCGTTATATGGTGGCAGGGAAAGGATTAAATTATTACCTTCTTATGACAAAGCGGGAAAAATTATGATTTTTTTTTTTCAAATATAATTCGTAGTATGCAATGTCTTCTTTTAAAGCGGATAACAAGTCTGCAAATAAGATTATTCTTTAAAACATGCCTCAAAACGAATAATTTTTTATGATATACTTCAATAACGCCATTTGCATAATTAAACTAGCTGCCTGTTTTACCTAAAAAGTCCACCTGATAGTCAATTTTCTTCACATATACTACTGGTGGACTATTTGTGACCTTCAGAGCAACACGCTGCCCGCCGATGTGCAAAAAATTATCAGGGTCAGATTTAACTTGCGAACTGTAATACCAAAAGTGACTTCCTGGTAATCAACTTATTTCACATACCAGTGGTCTCTTTCTGGCACACTTCAGTGGAACACGTTGCCCACCAATGTACAAAAACAAAAATTGAAAGATTAAAACATACGAAATGTCATTCCAAAAAAAAAACCCTGATAATCAATTTCCTTCACTGGTATGTGGGCTATTTGTGACATACTCCAGCGAAACAAGTGACCCACTAATGTACAAAAGCGGAAAAAAAAATGTAAGATTAAACTAGAGGGTTATTGTAAAAAATCCTTCTGGTAGTCAATTTCTTTAACATGTCGGTGGGCTATTTGTGATATACTTCAATGGAACGTAATGAAGACATGTTTTCCTTTGTATAAAAACAGCAAATCCTTAATAATTAATTAAATTACAGACTTATACATTTTTTAAAACAGTGAATTTTTTTAAATATATAAAAGTGTCACACGTAAAAAACATGTCTTCCAACATTCAAACGGTAAATAAAATTTCCTATCGTTATTACTTATAATATCCTTTGGCAATGTTACAAACATAACTAACCAGACAAAAAAAAACTATCACACGCCATAACTAGACTGGCACAAATTCTTTAAGATCATTAAAACTCGACGGAACAGCAATTAGTCCAAAACAGAAAGAACTATTTTCGGAAATTAGAATATTTTATTATTAGAAAGAAAATATTTTGGTTGTAAAGGAACATGATAATTAAGAGTATTTTTAAGCCTAACAACCTAAATATAATTCGTGCCCTTAAAACATCGTTTATGAAATAATTAAGTTTGCAATCATTGACGACGCAGACGTGAAAAAATCAATTAGCTGATTGTGAAAAGAACATCACTTTTAATTAACGAAGATCAAAGTTTGGGGACTGCTCCAAAAAGAACAGCGCGTTATATGGTGGCAGGGAAAGGATTAAATTATTACCTTCTTATGACAAAGCGGGAAAAATTATGATTTTTTTTTTTCAAATATAATTCGTAGTATGCAATGTCTTCTTTTAAAGCGGATAACAAGTCTGCAAATAAGATTATTCTTTAAAACATGTTTCATCACGAATAATTTATATTATATACTTCAATAACTCCATTTGTATAATAGATTTATTCTATAATTATATTCTGAATATAAATGTAATTCAGAATTACTTTAAAAGAAACCTTTGTTGAACAATGTTGATATAAGATTAACTAAAGTTTATATGTTTAAAATAATGTACTTTTAATTCAATAATAATGAAACTTCGAGTAATGAAATTTTAATTACGTAGTTTCAATAGTATATATAGTTGTTAATTCCATTTTCATTTATGTTGAAAGAATTTTTTGATTTAAAGAATTTTAATTTTTATTGAAAGTACTTGTTAGTATGTTAATGTTTTTTTAAATTAAATATAAATAATTTTAATACATTGATTTTACTATTTATCTGTATAAGCTGGAACGTCTCAGCCTATGTTAGACTTATAACGGTTTTAAGAAGAGGGCCACTTTCAGGTTCATGGGAATACTTTAAATTTTATTTAGAAGCATTATATACAAAACTATGGGCTATTATACTATTTACAAAGAAATAGAAATTAAAGATATAAATTTGATTCGTAAGTGCACTTCAATTCAAGGATGGCGATTTTCAGAGTTCTAGTGTCTACGACAAATCAAACACACTGGTCTGTGCAGACCTTAATTATTATACAGTCTTTTTATACGGAACCACAAAGGGTTCATTTTATAAACGGATGGAATTTCTGGAAATTCCTTTACCAACACTTTTAGAAAAAAAATCAACACTTCTTGTCGACTTGTTGCAGAGCACTCTTTTTCTTCCTCTCCAAAAACAGTCCTTTAAGAAAATCCGTCAAGGGGGGAGGAGAGAGGGTCAACTTCCCTCACTTCTCATTGAAGTGGACACTTCCCTAGTCCATGGTCTCTCACCAATCACGATGTAACATTTCATGGCGTAATCCATATTCCATCAGTAATTGTTTCGACTTGTGAAGGTCGTGCAGGCAATCTTTAATTTAATGAGGTCTCATTATCCATATATGCTGTTAGATTTGAGTGACAGGATGTTCTCATTTGTACAAAACACTAATTGCATGTAAAATAAATAAATACAATACAATACATGTAATATAAATAGTTAACAATACTGCTTATTTGCTATCAAATTTGAGTATTAGATTGTTATTATGCACTTGTTAAAGAATATGTTTTCCTTTCCCATGGGAATAGAAATATTATATCTCTTCCTGTGAGAAAAATGCTACTAACTAAGAATTAAAAATTAATAACAAAGTTATGGATGTGTTGTGAACTGACTATACATACAAAACGTACATTAAATTCTAATAATAAATGATAATCACGATGTTGTATAATGAACTCTGTTTCAGCATGTTTTGTTGTATTTATTGTATTATTTTGTTGTTATTGTATGTTGTATGTTTTTGCTGTAACTGTTCATAATCTGCCATTGAAAATAAAAAAAAAATGTTTAAAAAAAAGCATTAATCATAACTGCATTCTTTAAAACATCAGCAATCAAATTTAATGCTTAAAAAGAGCAGCAATCATTATTAAATGCTGAAAAAGACAAGAACCATGAATTAGGAAAGAAGCGAGGAAATAAATTGCTAGAATAAGAGCACAATGTAAAGATAAATTTTTAGAAATAACTTGAGAAAAACAGAAAGATGCAAAGGACAGATGTGGATAGACTGCATGCTCATAGACTACATTTCGTATAAACTTCAATTTTCATTTAATTTCGTTTTCGGGAATTTCAAATTTCATAAAAAAAGACTTAATATCCTTTAAATTAACCCTCAATTGCGTAAGAAATGTAGCATTACATCCTTTTTCTTGTTGTTTGAGTAATGAATTTGGTAAAAAAGATTCAATAATTAGTAATAAAACGTTAAAATGATATCTGACTTATTTTTTTTTTTAAGTTCCCGCAAGATATTCTGAGCTAGTTGACAGCGCCATCTATTGATGGCTGAATAAAGCAAGATGATATAATCTTCCAAAATCATCGAGCATTCCGTCTAATAATCCGTTAAAAAGTATTTTAGTTATAAATTAAAACTTTTTGGTATGCGTTATACATCATTGCTTAAAATATATAAAATTTTTGAAGGGAAAAGTTTGGGTAAAAAAAAATTATAAATTCCGATTAAAAATGCTTTTTTTAACAAAGATAATAGATGAAAATTGTAAGATTTTTTTCCTTTTATTTTTCATTTTAAAAATTTTGATGGTAAAAACAAAAATAAAATTAATTAAATATTAATTCATTAAATATTAAATAATATTTTACAGAGTTAAATGGAATTGGGTTTTATAAAGACCCTACAAGTACTAAATAGTGTCTTTCAAATGTAATATCGCATTGGCCTATCTTTGATAATATATCTATAACACTTAGATCTTACATTTATCTGTGCATATATTAATTTATTGAGAAAATAGCCATTGTTTTTAGCAAGAATGCAATTGATTAAGGATTTTTAAAACAGCTCTATCTAATCTTTATTTCCAGACAAATTCAGCTATAACTATATTTTGGGCCTGTTGGCCTAGTGACTAGCACTCTGGCACTCGGTTTCACAGGTTTCGGGTTCGAGTCCTGGTGGGGCCATTCAGTGGAATGGAATCCACTATAAACCGTAGGTCCCGGTCTAATATGACTATAGAGCGTTGGGCGTAGGGCTAAATATTAATTAAACGTAAAAATACTTACCTGGCAAAAAGAAAACGTTTCCTGTCTCAAATTCTGCCAGTAGGTAGACAGCTTTGACCTCCATGGGACTGTTGCGCCAATGAAGAAGAAAAAGATAGCTACAATTTACAGCCAAATTGTCGCCCAATGTCAACGTGAGTAGCTAATGGACAAGGTGGGCAAAATTGAATCCGCGAGTCATTGTTGTAGTCACTGTTTTTAAAAGTGAGGAGACTCGATAGCGATTGTGATAATATATGAAAAGCACTTTGAATCGATTGTCAAGCTACCCGATGGATTTAAAGTGTTTTCTGCCATACAACCTCCAAATGCGAGACATTATCCCTGAAAATCCTCCTGGAAAACATTGTCTTCTCCTCATCACCCCTTGGTGGGCTGTTCGTACTATACGAAAATGGAATATGAGCCCCATTTATGTTTACAAAAATTATAGAAAATATTTTTTACTACATGTAAATATTAATATTACACATAAATATAATAGATTCACGTAACATAAATACTAATAATAAATACTTTTACATTAATTTCTTGTATGGTGTTGATATCTAATACTACTGTGTCCAAAAAGCAAGACCAATTTTCAATTTAAAATTCCCGAGACTTATGACATTTCAATTTTTTTTTTCTTTTTTAGGTTGCGGGCACTGTCCTTGACATCTGTGTGAAATTTGACGTCAAAATATTCATTAGTGTTGAGTTACGTTTGGTTTGTTAGACGCTAAAACTGATTCCGGCGATTATCAAAATATTTGAATTAATTGAGCAAAGAACTTCATTCTATTTTGCTTGCGGAAACTTACATTCCTATACAAAAAAAATGTCTGCTATACCACACCTGAAAATTTGTCCTATAACCGTTGAGTGGCCTGATGGACAATTGGCTAGAACACTGGCATTTGGTACCACAGGCTCCAAGTTCGAATCCTCGAGGTGGCAGGGATGTTTGTGAGTGGTTCGAATCCACTTTGAACTGTAGGTCCCGGTCGGTTAAACCCTCATGTGCACAAGATGACCGTAGAGTGACAAGCCAAAACAAACCTATGACCGTTGTATGCCCCTGTACTAACACGAAAGCTTAAATAAGTTAACAGGACCACGTTATTTCAGTTCAGTTCATGGCTTGCACCACTTTCATCAGCATTCTGAAAGGTTTGTGAGCATTCCTATATCGGAAAAAAAATTTTAGATGTGGTATAAACAGTTCAAAGAAGGCAGAGAACGCGTTGAAGACGAAGAGCTCTATGGTCGACCAGAAACCTCAATCGACGAAGCTCCCGTCCAAAAAATTAAAGATTTGGTGCTTGCAAATCGGAAATGAAACTCATATCGTTCCACAATTACCGTATTCACATCTTGTAATTTCTGGCTATTCCCTATACTCAAAAGACCACTCCGGAGACACCGATTTGAGTCGACTGAAGAGATTCAATGTGAATCGTCGCGCGCTTTAAAGGCCATCCCGGCCGATGACTTTTTAGCATGCATTGAGGATTGGAAAAAAAGTTAGCAAAAGTACATTGTGTCCAGAGGGAGATTACTTTGAAGGCGATGAAATAAATTTGGAAGAATAAATAAAGAGTTTTTAAAAAAAATTATTGGTCTTACTTTTTGGGCAGCAGTAAGTCAACCCGAACGCATTTTTTCATTTCAGTTCATGACTTGCACCACTTTCATCCGCATTCTGTAAGGTTTTTCTCCCAAATTTGGAGCAAATTTAATAAAACGGAACGAAGCCTGTTGATTTGCTTTTAGAAAAACTTCAATAAAATCGTCTGTAAAGTAAAAATGTTCGAAAAAAAATAAAAAAGGAATAACAGAACAAACAAAGACAGCACTTCGTTCTCCCTTCTAAAATGTTATTGATTGTAATCAACTGGGGCAAACAAAAACAAATTATTCTTATTTCAAAGTAAATTGAAAATTCTGCTGCCCGTTTTCCTAAAACAATATTTCGATAGTTCCGAATTCTATCTCCGGAATTTTTAAGACTGAAGGGCATACGATGCACAGGAAATGCAATTTAGAAACGAGACGATCCGATATCGTTGAAAAATTGACTTTTTCTTTCTTATTTTACTCTTTAGTTGGAAATGAAACTACGCATATTTAAGATGCAGGGACGACGCAACTTTTTTTTTTGAGAAATATTTATTTTTGGAAACTCATAAATCTGTTTGTTGAGAATCTTTCAAGCCTTATTGTTCATCGAACTCTCCTTCGAACATGCATATTTAAACAAATTGTATCTTAAAATAGAATGCGAAATTCGACAAATTCCGAGCGGTAGAAAAAAGGGATAAATATTGCGCTCTGAAATTATTTTTAGTTTCTTTTTGTTTGACTTTAATTTTATTTACGCTTTTTATAATTTACCTATGTCATGAACAAGTTTCTTTACTTTTATCTTTTAAAATGTGGATTTTTAGCGGATGCTATAAATCTCAAGTTGACAAACATCAGCTAATTAGAAACCTACTATTCTGCCTACACAAGTTTCCAAATGGCTGGAGTTCCATGACGTGTGATTTTGTTGTCTGGTAGAAATCCATATTAGCTTTATTGCCCATATTTAAAAAAAAAAAAAATACACATCTATGATTGGTTCTTAAACCGTAGATGGCCAATTGGGGTCTTTAGTAACACAGGCTTCAGGTTCGAACTCTGGCGATTGTATGGATGTTTGTTAGTGGTTCGGAATCCACATTAAACTGCAGGTCCCGCTCTAATTAGCCTGAAATGTGCAAAAACTTACCGTAGTGTGATAAACCAAACCTAACCTTTACGCTACCAAACATATCTTGCTGAAAGTGGTCGCCATTTCCAGCATTTATTGCAGGCTTTGAATTAAAGAAGCACTTTGCATTGAGGTTGCCAATAAACAATGCTTTTTTAAGTTTTCATTTTTGTGTTCGTGTCTCAAAGCGTCACCTCTAAACTTACATTCCTATACAAAAAAAAAATGTGTGCTGTACCACTCCTGAAAGTTTGTCCTGCACCAGTTGAGCGGCTTGATGGACAATTGACCAACGGCCTTTCGTTAACACCTGCAGGTTCGAATCCATGAGGTGGCAGTGATGTTTGTTAGCGGTTCGTTATCCACTTTGAACTGTAGGTCCCTGTCTGTTTAGCTCTCGTGTGCACAAGATAACCGTAGAGCGACAAACCAAACAAAGTCTATGACCGTTAAATCCCCCTGTACTAACTCGAAAGCTTAAATAAGTCAACAGAAGCCCGTTATTTCACTACAGTTCATAGCTTGCACCACTTTCATCTGCATTCTCAAAGGTTTGTTTCCCAAATTTGGAGCAAATTTAATAAAACGGAACGAAGCCTGTTGATTTGCTTTTAGAAAAACTTCAATAAAATCGTCTGTAAAGTAAAAATGTTAGAAAAAAAATAAAAAAGGAATAACAGAACAAACATAGACGGCACTTCGTTCTCCCTCCTAAAATGTTATTGATTGTAATCAACTGGGCAAACAAAAACAAATTATTCTTATTTCAAAATAAATTGAAAATTCTGCTGCCCGTTTTCCTAAAACAATATTTCGATAGTTCGAGTTCTATCTCCGGAATTTGTTAAGACTGAAGGGCATACGATGCAGAGGAAATGCAATTTAGAAACGAGACGATCCGATATCGTTGAAAAATTGACTTTTTCTTTCTTATTTTACTCTTTAGTTGGAAATAAAACTACGCATATTTAAGATGCAGGGACGACGCAACTTTTTTTTTTTAGAAATATTTATTTTTGGAAACTCATAAATATGTTAATTGAGAATCTTTCAAGCATTACTGTTCATCGAACCCTGCTTTGTACATGCATATTTAAGCAAATTGTACCCTTTTGCTGTTCTTAAAATAGAACGCGAAATTCGACAAATTCCGGGCGGAGGAAAAAGGGATAAATATTGCGCTCTGAAATTATTTTTAGTTTATTTTTGTTTGATAATTTACCTACGCCATGAACAAATTTCTTTACTTTTATCTCATGAAAGGTGAATTTACATAATCTGAAGTTCCTAAACATCAGGCAATCGGAAACCTAATACTAATGTGCCCAAAAAGTAAGACCAATTTTCAATTTAAAATTCCCGGGGATTATGAAATGAATTTTTTTTTCTTTTTTCCGTTGCGGGCACTGTCCTTGACATCTGTGAGAAATTTGACGTCAAAATATTCATTCGTATTTGAGTCACACTTGGTTTTGTGAGACGCTAAAGCTGATTCCGGTGATTTTTGAAATGTCTGAATTAATTGAGCAAACAGCTTGCATTCAATTTTGTTTGCGGAAACGTATAGAATGTTGCAGAAGGTATTCGGTGAGCATTTCTATATCGAAAAGGAATGCCTAGAAGGGGTATAAACAGTTCAAAGAAGGCAGAGAATGCGTTGAAGTCGAAGAGCCCTCTGGCCGACCATCAACCTTAACTGACGAATCTCACGTCCAAAAAAGTAAAGATTTGATGCTTGCAAACCGTCGATTTGCTATTAGAGGCCTTGCTGACGATGTTGTAATTTCAAAAGGATCGGTCAATTCCCTTTTGGGCCTCAAACGCGTCAAATATCGATTGGTACCGAAAACACTGAATGCGCCAGCTCACACTGCATTGATTCTTCGTGACTTTTTCGCCAAAAATTAAACCCATATCTTTCCTCAACCACCGTATTTTCACCGTGCGACTTCTGGCTACTCCTCAAACTCAAAAGACCATTCCGGGGACACCGTTTTGAGTCGATTGAAAAGATTCAACGTGATTTGGCGCACTCTTTGAAGACCATCCCTGCCTTTTAGCATGCATTGCGGATTGTAAAAAAAGTTGGCATAAGTGCATTGGGTCCGGAGGGGATTACTTTGAAGGCGATGAAATAAATTTGGAAAAATACATAAAGAATTTTTGAAGAAAAAAAAAATTGGTCTTACTTTTTGGGCACAGTAGTATAAAATTGTACCCAATTCAAAATTCATTGTACAATTCATTGTTTAAAAAATATCATTAGCACTAAAAGACCCGCAATAACCTATAAAAACTACCACAACATCGCTAAAAGGAATCTTCTATGTTGTTATCGGCAGTAATCCATAAACAATGTACCCAAACACCACAGATTTGAAAGTTCCCAGAGGTTTAAACACACGAAATAGAATATTCAAAATATTTATTTAAAATAAGTTGATTTAATATACTTAAGTAATTAGCATTATATGGCATTAAACTCAAATAACACAAAAACAATCATAACATTGCTAAAAGGTATCTTATATGTTGTGATCCGCAATAACCCATCGATTAATTTACGCAAACCCCTCAAGCTTGAAAGCCCTCAGAGGTTTGAAGAATTGGAGATTTAAAACACACACATGAAATAAAATATTCAAGACACTTATTTGAAATAATAATGTTGATTTATTTATATTTTAAGCAATCAATGTTATTCTGAATTAAACATCAATAACTTACGTTTACACATACAGTTATTATATTTGTCGTCAACCCACAATAAAAATAAACATATTACTTAAAGAATACAATAGTAGGATATGCAGTCAAAATTGTATAAGCAAATCAACTAACAAGCAATCTATAATTACTTTATACCTAAAGTTTCCATTCAATAGATAGGTATATATGCAATTAACATTAAGAAAAAAAACTTTTTTCTCACTATGCTAAATGTCTTTATATGAAGTCATAAAGTTTTAGCTTTAATTTTTTAGTTATACGAGGTAAAAAGCATTGCGAATCCATCGAATCAAAAGTAATTTTCTAAATAGTAACTAATGTATAGAGAATTTTGTCAGAGAGACAGTCAAAACCATTGGGATCTGTCTCTTTTAATGTTAGTAATTGAGTTCATACTCGTATTTCATCTTAACTTCCCTCCAGAGGATTATCATTACCAGAGTCCAGTTTTTCCACCAAGCCCATCTTAACTATGATAACTGATTTCACCCTCGAAGGCAAAACCTCTCCTCACTGCAGATTTATAGAGATCCTCATTACTACATTACAACTCTTTTCCGCTATTTCTTTTACTTTATATATCGTTCAATGCGCCTCTTTTTCTCGATTTCCGATCATCTTTTTGGCTTTTGTTCTTCCCTTCCTAAACCCACATTATCTTTGTAATGATTGGTCAGCACTTTCATTTAGAGACCATTTCTTGATATTCATTGGTTCGTGATGAAGATTGATATACAGAGAGAATCCATGTGTAAATACGTGATATTATTAGATTATTTTATACAGGTATGAAATATTCAGGGTGATCAGTAGAAAAAAGAACCACCTCTCGCTGGGATGCAAAACAGCAACCTTACGAGTTTGAGGTACGAATTTAATAAGAGAGCGAATAGTTTTCTGAGAGATGAAATTCCATTTGCTTAAAATCATCTTCAATCATTCCTCCTCATTTAATCTGAAGCACAGGAGACAAACGACTCCCAATCATGGCTTGAATGGTGAGAGGAGACAATGCGTGTCAAGAAAGCAATTGAACATGCTGCAAGGCTTGCCTATTGATATGTCATATATGGTCCCGTGTTGCCCTTATGAAAAATACCATTTTACAACCGCCAAATATAAAGCAGTACAACCAGGCTTCACCACCTCATCTATGTATCGTACTGCCATCAATGTGACTCATACTACTAGAGATTATCTGCTATCATGTCTGATGTCATCCCAAACCATTATGCCATGCTGACGAGCGGTGTGACGTTCAACAATGGTGGTCGGATTGACTTTAAACCAGACTTTCACCCGGTGACTATCGTCAGACAAATGGAACCAAAAATCGTCTCTGAAAGCTACTTTGTACCATTCAGTTGGCCAAGTGGCTAGTTCCCGACAGCATCTCAATCTTTCACGTCAGAGGGTTGGCAACAATAACAGTGTTTGCAAAGGTCGGATTGTATGTAAGTCGCTCTTAGCCATTCGTGGATAAACTGTTCTCCCAGTTATTAAACAATCTCAAGCTTCCTTCACATTCTGCAAAATAAGAGTAGTTCTTCATGATGAGACCACCACCACTTCCCGTCGAATGGAATCATCGTTGCATTCCACTATAGTATGTCTAAATGCACCTGGTCTTTCATGACGATTCACATTTCGTTCATCGATCATTATGGTCCAAGCCTTTGATTGTAAAAGCAGTGACCTGCTATTGTGTCTGATGTCCTCCCAAATCCTTATGCCATGCTGGCGAGAAATATGGCATTCAACAATTGGGGTCGGACTGGCTTTAGATTTTCACTCGGTGACTATCATCGAACAAATGGAACCGAAAATCGTTGCTAACACTACATTGTGACATGCATCTTGCCGTTCCCGACAGCATCTCAATCTTTCACTTCACTGGGTTGGCGTCAACAGCAATCATTGCAAAGGGCGGATTGTGTGCGTTGTTGTTGTTGTTGTGACTAATACTCCGTATTCTGCAGTGCGGGATGGACATCCCATGAGTAATCTACTCATGGATGCTGGGAAAGGGGGTAGCTTCAGCTGTGATGGAGCATCAGTAGATAGAAGTCTGACTTTGGCTCCGTGACTCTCTTACAGTCATATGAGACCGGGATCTAAGGTTTAAAGGGGATTCCGAACCACTACAAACATCCATGGCACCGCCGGGACTCGAATAATACTTGTAGTCATTTCACATTTCGCTAAATCAGTCGTTTTCACTAAAGTGACATCCCCAATACTACTTGTAGACAATCAAAATTGAGTGATGGGTTGATATTATATACTTGTTAATTTATATACATTCCTTTCTCCAGGGAATGAAACGTCAAAACTCTTCCCGTGAGAAAAAAAAAATGCTACAACAATAAATCAAATAAAACTAATAGAGAATTATAAAAGTTATAACTAACTAAAAATAAACATTTATTCATCTATTACTATTAATGTAACTATATTCTTACAATTTTATTAAGTTTGTCAGCTAGTTTCTGGAGACCTTAACGAAATTGCTCGTCAAAAGTTACACTGGGATTTTTTTTTTTTTACTTTTTCCTGCAGTATTCCCTACTTAAACTCTTGTCAAGAATTAAGGGAGGATTAGAAAAGCACTCTAGGAGTGCTGTGTTTATCCGAAGTTTATTATCACTCGACCAGGTTGCCAAGTTTAAACGGCGCTGTTTTCTTTCCCTAATAGCATGCTTAGCTTCAACGGAGTTTCGTAGTAAGTGCAAACGCCTTGTCTTTATTGGGTGCTTTTCTTAGAGTTTGTCTTAGCAATTCTGTTCATAAATTCTTCCGTTAATTATGGTGACAAAAGCTTTTGAAAAAATTACAGAATTTCGATTAAATATTTTACTAAGCAGTACATACAAAAATTTATTATAATCAATCCAGGCAATTATTTAAATTAAAAGAAAATCAGTTACTTTTAAAGACGATTTCATGATAATTAAACTTTAAATAATTATAATACTCTAAAAACTATAATCCTCCTGTAACAGAAAATGGATATTTAAGCTAGAATTATTGACAAATGCCGCTACAGTTGTGTTGTGGCACAAAATTGTGAAGCCATTAATCAAAATCAATGCTTTGCACGAGTCATTTTTGACATATCTTTCAATTTTTAAATTAATTTAATTAATAAGAATTACATCTATTTTTCTAATTTCATCCCCTGATTGAAATCAATTGTTTTATTTCTGCTGATTATTAACACATTGTGTTGTTGTTATCGCTGGTGCAGGAAAGCCTACACCAAGTCCAGAAGACCCAGTTCTTGCACATAATCCTTAGCCATGACGACTGGATAATGGCTAAGGGTAATGTGCAGCTTCACTTTTAACGAGGAACCACGAGAGCTGAAGACTGACTAAACCTCAAGACAACGTTCTATGATAATATTAGACTGCTACCTAAAGTTTAAAGTGGATTCCGAACCGCCACAAACATACATGACAACATCGGGACTCCAAACCGAAATCTGTGGCAACGAGCGCCAAAGCGTTAGACACTAGGCAATTCAGGCTCATCAATCCATTGTAAAAGTAGTATGAAAGAAAAGACAGTTTTCAAGCAAAGATCGAGTTGCGATTGTCTACTTCTTGACGCATCAAAAGAAAAATTGCAGAAAGGTGCAATTACGTTATCAGAAAAATTATTTAAGTGCATTAAAATGACCCTATCAAGAATTTGGAAGCGTGCTTCCGAAACTAATTGTCGAGATGAATCCTCGTCTAATGTTAATTACTTGAAAAAACAAAGCTCTATATGCACAGACTGTGGAGAAAACTTAGACATATCCCTCTTAGCAGAAGAGGCAACATAAGATCAACGGCTTACGCCATTCAAGTTCCTAAATATACATTATTCCGAATTTTGAATAAAAGAAAAATCCATATCCATTTAAATCTACCTACAAGTTTAAAATGCAATAACGAATTTATTGAAACAGTAAGTGCCACGCAATATATCAGCAATTATTTCTCAAAATAATGGAAACATTTCAAATATATAAACAAAAGAAATTTTAAAACAAATAAATTAGCAATAAAAAAGTTAAAAACCACGATGCAAATAATAATAGTAATAATTTTCACAATAACCAAACTCCCAAATGTCTATTTCTTCAGCTAACTCCAAAAACCAATGCCTCCCAGAGACGAGACTCTAATTCCCTTTTCTCAAACCATTACAGAAAAGCCTTCAACTCCCCACTATTTACTGAAAGGAAAGGAATTGATAAAAAAAGAAAAAGAAAAGTTACAAACCCAAATACGCGGAAAGCAATCAACCTAAAGGACCGCATCACAAAATATTTCCTCTGAAATTTTCCACCAAACAAAACGGCGCAAGAACATCTATCATTTATTAAGAATCCGCAGATGCAGAGGGGGGAGAAAAAAGGAAAGAACGGAAGGGAGGAGGATAAAAGAAACAGTTTTCTTTCTCTACTTGACCCCCATGTAGACTCAGGTAAACAGGAGGAAGAAAGAAGGAAGCGCCGTCTAAACTAATCAACGAGGAAGGCCGTTTTCTGCTGCAGCAAATCAAATTTCGTTTCTCTCCAAGTCTCTCCCGGTTCGAAGCGGCGGTTCTTGTGGATCGCCCGCTTTCACTTCTGTTCCGCTCCGCTTGGCTTCGCTTGTTGTCGTTTCTATTAAATTTCTCCAAGTGCTCCAGAAATTGCCCGGGAAAATGAGTTTAAATCGGAAAATCAAACTGAGTTGTGTAACATTTTTTTTTTTTCCAAATGCAACGTTTGCTTTTCAATCTTCCTTTAGTTCGACCTCAGATTATGTGAGAAATTGGCAAATATCGAAGACGGAGAGACGCAAAGACGAGGTAATAGGCGAGAAAAGTATTTTTGAAGGGGTTTTAATTGCAATAAAAATTAATTTTGATTTTTAATAATAAATTTATAAGTACTAGGTACACAATAAGTTTAACGCTTTGGCGCTCGATGACACAGATAAGTACTGTTGTTGTTGTTGTTGTTGTTTCTTATCCCACTTGGCTGGCCAAGCCCACGAGCCCACACGTACTCATGATTGAAGGGGAAGGAAGCAGCTTCTGTTGTGATGGAGCACCCGTAGGTAGAAGCCTGACTTTGGCTCCGTGACGCTCTTACAGTCATAGGAGACCGGGACCTACGGCTTCAAGTGGATTCCGAACCAATACAAACATCCATGGCACCGCCGGGATTCGAACCCGAAACCTGTGGCACCGAGCGCCAGAGCGCTAGACACTCGGCCATTCAGGTCCCAAATTTGCCAACGGCACACAGTGTTCCCAGGTGGTCACCCACCCAAGTACTGACCGCGCCCAATGATGCGTGACTTCGGTGATCTAACGAGAACCGGTATATTCAGCATGGTACGGCCGTTGGCAGATAAGTACTAGGCACGCAATTAGATTAATGCTCTGGTGATCGGTGTCACAGGCAGGTACTAGGTACGAGACTAAATTGACGCTCTGTGCCACCCACTCGTTTCACGTTTGACTTCCAGCTGTGCCATAGATGTTTATAGGGATTCCGAATCCGCTTTAAACCGGAATTCCTGGTCTAATGTGACTTTAGAGAGTAGGGCTGACCATTCTACCCAGTAAAATGAAACTTCTTGTTTCGGAATCTACTAGAAGACAGATGATCTTGGCCCACCAGGGCCTGTTACGTCATTGAAGAAGAAGAAGAAGGTGAGCAACTAAGTTTCCGAGGAATAAATAACTTTGATTTTTAATAATAAAATTGTAAGTTCAAGGCGCGCAACAGGATTAACGCTCTAGCTCTTGATGCAGCAGGTTTTGGGATGGATATTTATAGAGGTTCGGAATACATTATAAACCATAGGTCTCAGTCTAATATGACTGTAGAGCGCTAAGCGTAGGACTGAACACACTACTCCATAAAATGTCAGTGTGACAGAGCCAAGTCAGATGTCTACCTACGGGGGCTTCATCAGAACAGAAACTGCCCTCCTCCCTTTCTCTCCTTCCATGAGACCTCATGGGTTTTTGGACATGGTTTAGAGGTTGTTGACTGCCAAGTGGGATAAGAAACATATATTATATATATATTTAAATATTTCCAATATTTTAATGATAGTAATTTTCTTCCAGGGCCAGATGGCCAAGAGTTCGCGCATCAGGGTTCGAGTTCCAGAGGTGCCACAGGGCTCGAGTCCTAGTAGTAACATGGATGATTTTAATGGTTCGGAATTCCCTTTAAATCATAGATCCCTGTATAATATATCTGTAGAGCGTAGGGGGTTGACCACTCTACCATATAAAAAGAAAGCATCTCTTGTCTCGAATCCTGCCATTAGGCAGACGCCTTTCATGGTCTGTTGCCCCATTGAAGAAGAAGAAGAAGAAGAAATTCGTTTGATTTGTCGTTCTACAGTCATTTTGTGCACACGAGAGTTAAACAGATCGGGACTGGCAGTTTAGAGTGGATTCCGAATCACTACAAACACTAGACAGAATTCGCGCCCAATTCCTGCGGCATCGAGTACCAGAACGTTTTAAAAATTAAGGCCAGAAAATGTTTATGTCATAATATTCTAATATTCTCTAACAATATTCTATTATTTCAACAAAATTTGATTTTTTTTTTAAATTATCAACAGTGGGATTTCTAAAATTTAAAATGGCAATGGATGTGCATTATGTGCATCCCTGTTTTATATCAAAAATTATTTTCTTAAGATATCGGAAACATTTCAAATGCAAAAGCAAACAAAAATTTAAAACAAATAAATTAACGATAAAAAAAGTTAAAACCCACTATATAAAAAAAAAAAATACGAAGAAAAATTTCATAATAGCCTAGTTCCCAAATGCCCTTCACCTTCAACTAACTCCGCAACCCAATATTACCCAGAGACAAGACTTTAATTCCCTTTTCTCAACCATTACACAAGAGCCTCAAACTCCCCACTATTTACTGAAAGAAAAGAAATTGATAAAAAGAAAAAGAAAAGTTACAAACTCAAATACGCGGAAAGCAATCAACCTAAAGGACCACATCACAAAATATTTCCTCGGAAATTTTCCACCACACAAAACAGCGCAAGAACATCTATCATTTATTAAGAATCCGCAGATGCAGGGGGGAGAGAAAAATAAGAAGAAAAAGAAAGAAAAGGAAGGGAGGAGGATAAAAGGAACAATTTTCTTTCTCTACTTGACCCCCCTGTAGACTCAGGTAAACAGGAGGAAGAAAGAAGGAAGTGCCGTCTAAACTAATCAACGAGGAAGGCCGTTTTCTGCTGCAGCAAATCAAATTCCGTTTCTCTCCAAGTCTCTCCCGGTTCGAAGCGGCGGTTTTTGGGGATCGCCCGTTTTTACTTCTGTTCCGCTCCGCTTGGCTTCGGTTGTTGTCGTTTCTATTAAATTTCTAGAAGTGCTTTCAAGAAATTGCTCGGATAAAACGAGGTTTAAGTCGGGAAATCAAACTGAGTTGCGTAATGTTTTCTTACCCAACCCAACGAATGCCTTTAAATCTCCCCTTAGTTTGTCCTCAGATTATGTGAAAAATTGACAAGACGTGGAACTACGGGAGAAAGATATTTTTGGAGTCAATTTAATAACAATGAAAATAACTTTAATTTTTAATACTAAAATGTTGAGTACTAGTTACGCAATTAGATTAACGCTATGGCACTCGGTAGCACAGATTTCGGTTCGAGTCCCGTCCACTTTAAATCACATGTCTCGGTCTAATATGACTACTACTACTACATCGCACCACATCACTGTGCCTAGAGCTGGGTTGCTCCTATATAATTTGAAAATGATGAAGGTGTGAAGTTTGATTGGGCTGTTTGACGCTTTACAGTCCTATGAGACCGAGACCCACAGCATAAAGGGCATACTGAACCACTAACGAATATCCATCCCACCGCCAGAATTCGAACCTGGTGTCTGTATACCAAAGACCAGATTACTAGCTAATTGGACATCAGGCCACCCTGTGACACAGAGCACCAGAGCCTTTTAAAGACTGGGGCCAAAAAATATTTGTTTTATATTATTCTAATATTCTATTATAATATTCTCTAATAATATTTTATTATTTCCTCAAAAATTGACGTTTTTTTAATCATTTTTGTGTTATTTCTAAAATTTAAAGTGGAATCTTGTGAGATGCATTTCAAATAAAACATTAAGGGCGCTATGGGACATGCAGTGTGTGCATCTCTGTTTTATATCAACAATTGTTTTCTTGAAATATTGGAAACAATTCAACTATAACAACAAAATAAAATTGAAAACAAATAAATTAGCAATAAAAAAGTTAAACCCACGATGTTAATAATAAAAATATTAATAATTTTCGCAATAACCAATCTCCCAAATGCGGTTGAAACTCCACAAACCAATATTACCCAGAGACAAGACTTTAATTCACTTTCCTCAACCACTGCAAAAAAGCCCTTAACTCCCCACTATTTACTGGAAGGAAAGGAATTGATAAAAAAAGAATAAAGAAAAAGAAAAGTTACAAACCCAAATACGCGGAAAGCAATCAACCGAAAGGACCCCATCACAAAATATTTCCTCTGAAATTTTCCACCCAACAAAACGGCGCAAGAACATCTATCGTTTATTAAGAACCCGCAAATGCAGAGGGGGTGGGCGGAGAAAAAGAAAAGAAAAAAGAAAAAAAGGAACAGGAAGGGAGGAGAATAAAAGAAACAGTTTTCTTTCTCTATTTGACCCCCATGCGGACTCAGGTAAACAGGAGGAAGAAAGAAGGAAGCGCCGTCTTAACTAATCAACGAGGAATTCCGTTTTCTGCTGCAGCAAATCAAATCTCGTTTCTCTCCAAGTCTCTGCTGGTTCGAAGCGGCGGTTTTTGAGGATCGCCCGCTTTTACTTCTGTTCCGCTCCGCTTGGCTTCGGTTGTTGTCGCTTCTATTAAATTTCTCCAAGTGCTCTTTAGAAATTGCCCGGGAAAACGAGGTTTAAGTCGGGAAATCAAGCTGAGTTGAGTAATATTTTCTTTCCCATCTCAACGAATGCCAGAAGAACATGAAAGAAAATATCTTCCTTATTCCCATATAAGGGCCTGATGGCCGATGGCTAGCGCTCCTGCACTTGATGCCATAGGTTTCGGGTTCGAGTCTCGGCGGTGTCTTGGTTGTTTCTAGTAGTTCGGAATCTACTTTAGTAAGTGCAGGCCTAATATGATCATAGAGCGGACGGGGGGTAGGGTTACTCGTGTCAAAGCTACACACACTGCACACATGCCCCTTGGATAGTTCTAAATGAGTAACAGCGATGCAGCCGTAGCTTATGGCATGAAGATTAAGTCTCTGTATTGCCAGATACATTAGAACCACAACATTATCACATTGTTGTCAAAATCTTTTTAATGTATCGCACTTCTAGTTTCAATCCGAAATTATTATTCTTACATCCCACTATTCTTCGGGCAACACGAACTCCTGAACATGATACGATATCATTTGCTCTTTCCATGATGCCAATAAATACATTTTGCTATATTAATATTTCAAATATCAGAATTTTATAAGTTTCTTTTTTAGTAATAAGAGTTTTGCTATGAACATTAAATTAGACATTAGTTAGATTGTTGGGGCTTTTGTAATCCTTGCTGCTGTTACAATAAAATTAAATAAAATGCAATTTCTTACAAACCATGCCAGTTCCTTTCGTAAAGCCATGTACACCAAAAACTCCCTCTTGAAATAAAGTTATAAAATATCCATAGCTTCCTTAAATATCTTTTTCTAATTCATTCATTTTCTGAAAATATTCTCTGACGTCAATGTTGAATGCGAAATAGAATCAGGCTTAACTCGAAGGCGTTATTTGCTTTTTCTAATCTGAATTTATTTGGGATCGCAGAAAATGTTTTAAAGTTACAATGCGATTTATAGGAACGGATAAAATGCAATTGCAGCTAAAGATAGAATCCTCGGAGTCAAGAATGTTTAACTTAATTTATTAAATAAGCAGAAATTGCGGGGATTACTTAGGATTAGACGGGAAGGAAATATGTTTATGGATATTTTGGCCGTTTTATTTATAGATCATTTGACGCAAATTTTGCGTCATTCGGAATATAAATGTATTCAATTTGACGTCATAATTCAATGAATCTTTATTTGTTGGAAAGTTTCCCATTTAATTCGATTGTGTAGGAATTTTTGGCTGTTGTGTGGTCAATTCAAGTTAAAATTCTAAATCAGCAGGGTAAGCATTGTTTTGTGTCATAAGGATGTGCCTAATAGCTCAAAAAGAAAAAAAAAAAAGATTAAAAATTTTTAAAAATCTTCTTTTTTTAATAAATATTCCATGGCATAGAAAAGTTTAGAAAGGGTTATCTTTCTTTAACTGTAAATATGCAAAATAAATAAATAATTGCGGGACGTGAAATTCAAATCACAAAGACAATAGTTTGTACGTAAAGAATGAAAAAAGCATATGTCCGACTCGTGTCTTAGTGGTAAGGTGCACGACTAGTTAGCGCTAAGTCTGAGGTTCAATCCGTTAGCGGCATTGTTGTAGACACTTTTTCAAAAACGAGTAGACATGATGGAATTTGTTATGTTCAGTTTCTTATCTCGTTAGTCAGATTACCTAGTGGGAGGTTTCCATATTTCCTCTCATACGATACGAAAATGCGGGATTATTTCCCTTAATAGTCCTCCAGCAAGACATAGTGACTCCTTCTGGGACTTGGAGCCTTCTACTTGCGGGTGCTCCATCCTAATAAAAGCTGCCCTCCCCCTAATCAAAATTAATTTTTTTTTTTGTTATTAAAACCCTCCCAAAAATACCTTTCTCCCCTAGTGCCTCGTCTCTCCGATTTGGATAATTGCCAATTTTCCACATAATCTGAGGTCCAACTAAAGGAAGATTTTTTTTTTTTTTTTTACGGATCACCTGGCATTCGTTGCGTCGGGAAAGAAAACATTACACAACTCAGTTTGATTTCCCGACTTAAACCTCGTTTTCCCGGGTAATTTCTAGAGAGCACTTGGAGAAATTTAATAGAAACGACAACAACCGAAGCCGAGCGGAGCGGAACAGAAGTAAAAGCGGGCGATCCACAAGAACCGCCGCTTCGAACAGGGAGAGACTTGGAGAGAAACAAAATTTGATTTGCTGCAGCAGAAAACGGCCTTCCTCGTTGATTAGTTTAGACAGCACTTCCTTCTTTCTTCTTCCTGTTTACCTGAGTCTACATGGGGGTCAAGTAGAAAAAGAAAACTGTTTCTTTTATCCTCCTCCCTTCACTTTTTTCTCCCCTCCCTCTGCACCTGCGGATTCTTAATAGACGATAGATGTTCTTACGCCGTTTTGTTTGGTTGGAAAATTTCGGAGGAAATATTTTATGATGCGGTCCTTTAGGCTGATTGCTTTTCGCGTATTTGGGTTTGTAACCTTTCTTTTTCTTTATTCTTTTTTTTATCAATTTCTTTTCTTTCAGTAAATAGTGGGGAGTTTGAGGCTTTTTGTAATGGTTTGAGAAAAGGGAATTAAAGTCTGGTCTCTGGGTAATATTGGTTTTGTGCAGTTAGTTGGAGATGAAAGGCTTGTTGTTAGCTTGGGTTTTGTGAAAATTGTTATTATTATTTTACAATGTTAGTTTTAACTTTGTTATTGTTTAATATATTTTTTTTTTAATTTTCTTTCATATTATATTTGAAATGTTTCTTATATTTTAATAAAACAATTGTTGATATAAAACAGGGATGTACATAATATATGTCACATTACCCCTCTCCTTCCATTGCATTTGAAGTGCCTCTCACAAGAAGTCATTTTAAATTTTAGAAATTCCCCAATAGACAATTTTTAAAAAATCAAAATTTAAGGAAATAATAGAATATTAGGATTTTATAATAGAAACATTTTCTTGTCCTAGTTTTTTAAAAACCTATGGTGCTCGGTGCAACAAAGTGGCCTGATTGTCTAACGCTATGACCTTAGATACACAGTCTCAATGTTTGAATCCTGGCGGCGGCATGGATTCAAACATTGAGACTGTGTATCTAAGTGATCTGTGATCTGGGATCGGTAATAGTTCGGTATCCACATTAAGCTGTAGGGCCCGGTCTCATATAATTGTAGAACGTCACGGAGCTAAATCAGATTTTTCACCCTCATCATTCCCAAACTATATTGGGGCAATGCAGCTCTAGGCACAGTGAATAGGCGTGTTTTAGTAGAATTTGTCCTATTAGACCGGGATCTGTGGTTTAAAGTGGAATTCTAACCATTACAAACATCCATGGTCCTGTCGGCACTTTAACCAGTGGTACCGAGTACCAGAGCGCTGGTCTAGCATCGCACCTAGTATTTAAAATTTTATTATTTAAAAGTCAAAGTTATTTTATTGTTGTTAAAACCCCTTCAAAAATACCTTTCTCGCCTAGTACCTCATCTCAGTATGCATCTCTTCAACTTAGAGACTTGCCAATTTTTCACATAATCTGGGGTCGAATTAAAGGAAGTTTTTTTTTTTTTTTTTTCGTGTTCTCGTGGCATTCGTTGCGTCGGGAAAAAAAATATTACACAACTCACTTTGATTTCCCGACTTAAACCTCGTTTTCCCGAACAATTTGTGGAGCACTTCTAGAAATTTAATAGAAACGACAACAACCGAAGCCAAGCGGAGCGGAACAGAAGTAAAACCGGGCGATCCACAAAAACTGCCGCTTCGAACCGACTTGGAGAGAAACGAAATTTGATTTGCTGCAGCAGAAAATTGCCTTCTTCGTTGATTAGTTTAGACAGCACTTCCTTCTTTCTTCCTCCTGTTTACCTGAGTCTACATGGGGATCGAGTAGGAAAAGAAAACTGTTTCTTTTATCCTCTTCCCTTCCTTTTCTTTTTTCCTTTTTTTTTTTCTGATTCTTAATAAACGATAGATGTTCTTGCGCCGTTTTGTTGGGTGGAAAATTTGAGAGGAAATATTTTGTGATGTTGTTCTTTAGGTTGATTGCTTTACGCGTATTTGGGTTTGTAACTTTTCTTTTCTTTTTCTTTTCATCAATTCCTTTTATTTCATTAAATAGTGGGGAGTTCATGGTTTTTTGTAATGGTTTGAGAAAAGGAAATTAAAGTCTTGTCTCTGGGTAATATTGTTTTGTGGAGTTTTGTTGAAGATAAAGTCCAATTGTTAGCTTTGTTATTATTATTTTACATTGTGGTTTTAATGTTTTGATTGTTAAATTATTTGTTTTAAATTTTCTTTTGTTTTTATATTTGAAAGGTTTCCAATTTAAGAAAATAATAGTTGATATAGAACAGGCAAGCACATAATGCATGCCACATTTTCTCCACGATTTTATTTGAAGCGCATCTCACAAGTTGCCATCTTAAATTTTAGAAATCACACGATAGATATTAAAAAAAATCAAATTGTGATGAAATAATAGAATATTATTAGAGAATATCAGAATATTATATTAGAAACATTTTCTCCTCCTAGTTTTGAACAAGCTCTGGTTCTCAGTGCCGTAGATCGGCCTGATGGCCCAATGGACTACCAGCCTGGCCTTTGGTACACAAGCTCCAGGTTCGAATCTTGGCGTTGCATGGATCTTTGTTAGTAGTTCGGCATCCACTTTAAACTGTAGGTCCTGGTCTAATATGTCTATAGAGCGTTAAGAGTAGGGCTGGAAACCTTAGCCTGTAAAAAGATATCCTATCCTGTCTCGAAATCTATCAGTAGTCAGACGACTATTGGCCACCATAGGTTGCAGTGTCAGGGTGTTATTTAATTAGTTAGTTTAAAAAGTAAACATAGAAATACTGAGGAAGTATTTTATATAACATTTTCTAATTTATTACAAAATCAAGCATATGAACCTTTATCGATTACAAAGCAGCCTCTGCTCATATCCCTGATTTAGGTCAAAGGGCCATGTCGATTCTCGAGTTCCCATTAGTTCAAACACTCATTGCGTGTAATTTAACTACACACAATAATGGTCGTCTGCTGTAAAATTTGAATGATATGTTTATTATAAGTTTTTCAAATAGCATACATTCCTCTTCCTGGAAACGAAATGCCAAAACTCATCTTGTGAAAACAAAATGCTACAAACTTGTAGATAAATTGTATTATTAAAAATCCAAGATTTCTTGTTATTAAAACCAAAAGTTATTATTCCAAAAATAATTTTCTCCCCTAGTGACTCGTTTCTGTTTGCATCTTTTTAAAATTGCCATTTGCAAATTTTTTGCATAATTTGAGGTCGAATTAAGGGAAGATTTTTTTTTTCATGTTCTCCTGGCGTTCGTTGCGTTGTTACAGAAAATATAACACAACTCAGTTTGATTTCCCGACTTAAACCTCGTTTTCCCGGGCAATTTCTGAAGCACTTGGAGAAATTTAATAGAGACAACAACAACCAAACCCAAGCGAAGCGGAACAGAAGCAAGCGGGTGATCAAAAAAACTGGGTTTGTAACTTTTTTTTATCAGTTCCTTTTCTTTCAGCGGAACAGATAGTGGGAGTTGAAGGCTTTTTTGTAATGGTTAAGAAAAGGGTATTAAAGTCTCGTCTCTGGGTAATATTGGTTTCTGTGGTTAGTTGAAGATCAAGGGCATTTGGGAGTTTGGTTGTTGTGAAGCTTATTATTATTATTATTTACATCAGTTTTATTATTAGTTTATTTGTTTTAAATTGTCTTTTGTTTTTGTATTCGAAATGTTTCCAATATTTTAAGAAAATAATGGTTGATATAGAACAGGGATGCATATAATGCATGTCACATTATCCCTAACATTACATCTGAAGTGCCTTTCTCAAGTTGCCTTTTTAAATTTTAGAAATCCCGCAATATATAATTTTAAAAAATCAAATTGTGTTGAAATAATAGAATATGAAACATTTTACCGACCTAATTTTTTTAATGTAAACATGTAAATACTAAGGAAGCAATTTATTTAACGTTTTCTAATTTATTATATGATTAAACATATGAACCCGTATCCACAAGATATTAGCTTCTAATCAGATCCAAGCGACCTGATTGCCAATAGGCTAGCTCTCTGGCCTATGATATCACAAGTTTCAGGTTCGAATTCTGGCTTCGTCATGGATGTTTGTTAGTGATTCGAAATTCAGTTTAATACTATATGTCCCGTTCTAATTATCCTAAAGTGTTCAAAAAATGAACGTAGGGTGTATGTAGCACAGTTAATAATTGATTTGGGATAGACTGAAAAATGCAAATTTGCCGATAAAATTTTACTTCGTTTGATTTGGAATACCTACATACTGGATGAAAATCCAAAACTACAGATGTCTGATAACTCTTGATCTAAACTTTATTTTTATTTCTACTACAACATCAGTTTCTATGCTAAGATCTAAGATGCTTCTCTGCATTTTGATGTTTGTTGGTGGTTCGGAATCCACGTGAACTGTAGGTCTAGGTCTCTTGAGCCTAAAGTGTGCACAAGACATCGTAGAGCGACAAACCAAACTTAACCAGGGAATGAGATACCAAAACTCTTCTCGTGAGAAAAATGCTACGACCTAGTACTTAACATTTTATTAATAAAAATCAGTGATTTCTTGTATTAAAACCAAAACTTGTTGTTATTCAAAAAATACCTTTCTCTCCTTGTGCCTCGTCTCTCTTTGCATCTTTTCAAATTGGATACTTCCCAATTTTTGCACATAATCTGCGGTCAAACTAAAGGGAGATTTTTTTTTTCGTGTTCTTCTGTCATTCGTTGCGTTGAGAAAGAAAATGTTACACAACTCAGTTTGATTTCCCGATTTAAACTTCGTTTTGCCGGCCAATTTCTAGAGAGCACTTGGAGAAATTTAATAGAAACGACAACAACCGAAGCCGAGCGGAGCGGAACAGAAGTAAAACCGGGCGATCCACAAAAACCGTCGCTTCGAACCGACTTGGAAAGAAACGAAATTTGATTTGCTGCAGCAGAAAACGGCCTTCCTCGTTGATTAGTTTAGACGGCACTTCCTTCTTTCTCCTTCTTCAGTTTACCTGAGTCTACATGGGGGTCAAGTACAGAAAGAAAACTGTTTCTTTTATCCTCCTCCCCCTCCTTTTTCTCCCCCTCTTCCCCCTGCATCTGCGGATTCTTAATAAACGATAGATGTTCTTGCGCCGTTTTGTTGGGTGGAAAATTTCGAAACCAAATATTTTGTGATGGGGTCCTTTAGGCTTGATTGCTTTCCGCGTATTTAGGGTTTGTAACTTTTCTTTTTCTTTATTCTTTTTATCAATTTCTTTTCTTTCAGTAAATAGTGGGGAGTTTGAGGCTTTTTTGTAATGTTTTTAGAAAGGGGAATTAAAGTCTTGTCTCTGGGTAAAGTAGGTTTGCGGAGTGAGTTGAAGATGAAGGGCATTTGGAAGCAGGGTTATTGTGAAAATTATTGTTATTGTTATTTACATCGTGGGCTTTAATGCTTTTATTGTTAATTTATTTGTTTTAAATTTTTTGTTTTGTTTTTTATTTGAAACGCTTCGAAAATAATTGTTGGTATAGAACAGGGGTGTACATATTGCATGTCAAGTTACGCCCCTCCCCCTTTCATTTGAAGTGAATCTTTCAAGTTGTATTTTTAAATTTTAGAAAACCCGCTATAGATAATTAAAAAAACGGATTCTGATTAAATAAAAGAATATTATTACAGAATATTAGAATAATATCGGATTTGAATACCAGGTTGTTCTCATTAGTGCAAACACTAATTGCATGTAATATAACAACCCACAAAAAGCCCGTCGGCTGTCAAATTTTAGTGAGGGTTTATATACAGTGGGCCACAAAATTGTGTATACACCTTAGAAACTTAGAGACTTTTTGCAATTACAAATTAAATATTGCTTTAAGATGATTGAATTTTTTACCTTATATACTTTAGTCTATGCTTTACCGTACTATACTTATAAAATTGTTACGTTTATTTATTTTTTACGAAAAACATAAAAGATCTGAGACGAGAGGAAAAACATTACCACAAAAATAAGTATACACCTTTATTAATTTCCTTTTAACGTACAAATTAATATTTTGTTGCATAACCTTTTGCTTGAATTACAGCTTGTAATCTTCTGGGCATAGATTCTACTAGTGTTTTAGTGGTTTCAACAGAAATTTTAGCCCATTCTTCTCTCAGAACCTTCTTCAGAAATTCCTTGCTTGTGATTTCGTGCTCATGTACAGCTTTCTCTAATTGCGACCACAAATTTTCGATGACGGTTAGGTCTGGAGACTGGACTGGAGTGTGTAATTGCTTCTTGCAATGGTACAGCAAGTATAACTGCACAATCTTCGCTGCATGCTTGGGGTCGTTGTCCTGCTGGAATATGAAGCTTGACCCAAGCCCCAACTTACTGGCACTTTTTTTCAAGTTATCATTTAAAATCCCCAAATATACATGTTTGTCCATAATACCATCAATAAAAGGAAGCTCTCCAACTCCTCCAGCCGACATACAACCCCAAACGAGGACAGATCCACCTCCGAACTTGACTGTCTTAATGGTGTTTTTTGGTGCCAGTGCTTTCCCAGCTTCTCTCCATATTTTAAATCGTCCATCGCTTCCGTAAAGATTAAACTTACTTTCATCAGAAAATATTACAGTGTTCCAGAAATAAATAGGCTTTAAACGATGTTCTTTGACGAAAATCACTCTCTTTTGTCTATTCACATACTTGATGAGTGGCTTTCGTATTGGTGTACGGCCATAAAACCCATATTGGTGAAGGGTACGTCGAATTGTTTCAACTGAGATCTTTTTCCCGATTGTAGAGGACATCGATAAAGCTAGTTTAGAGGCACTCACCCTCGGATCTTTCTTTACTGAGTGAATGATCTTCCTCTTCGCTGTAGTACTCAGTATTTCTTTACGTCCTCTTCCAGGAATATTGGCCACAGATCCAGTTTTTTTATACTTCTGTAGTATTTTTTGGGACACAACCATGAATTACACCAATCAACGAAGCCCTTTCTCGAAGAGATTTGCCCTCTTTCGACCATTTTACAACCAATAAACTCTCAGATTCAGTAGTTTCTCTACGAGAGCTCATTTTACGATTTTTAATGAGAAAAAATACTATTTAAAAGCGTTGAAGTGCAATAGCACGTGTTATAAGCAGCAGCTTCTCCTGAAACTCTTTAAAGAAAATTTGAAACTAAAAAAAGTGGTGGCATAATTTACAAATATAAGAAGTGTATACTCAATTTTGTGGCATGGTTTTCTATCTTTTCTTCGAATCGCTTAACTTTTTTTGTAATAAATAAGTTAACTATAGAATTGTGTTATTATAGGATGGTAAAGCAGAGGTTAAAGTATCTAGGATAAAAAAATTTATCTATTTAAATCAATATTTAATTTGTAATTGGAAGAAGTCTAAAAGTTTTAGAGGTGTATACTCAATTTTGTGGCTCACTGTATATTGTAAATTTTTTGTGTTTTTAATAAAATCAGCGTGCACCATGGTTCCATGGATGCGGCGGAAGACCGAGGTGACAGATCATCACGGGTGCTCGGTTCTGGGCCGGGCCACTCTGGTATCTGAGCGGGATTTATTGTGACAACACTGTTCGTTGGTGTCGTGTGCCTCTTGGCTGGTCGATCAAACTGTATTCCATTCCTCTCTCCTGGGAATGAAGTGCCATAACTCTTCGCGTGAGAAAAAAAATGTGCTACAATATCAATAAAGGCATGTTCTCTTTACAAATGTATTTCAGTGTCACATGTGATTCACAAAGACAGTCACGGTTTCTCCCCACTAACATCGGTCATTACTGTCGTAGTGGCATGTTCATTTGGGAATTCAGTATGATGAACGAACAGACAGCTCCAAATCTTTGACGGGTGTATTGGTACCAGAGATCGGCAAGTGATTTTCTCTGACATTAGTTCTGTTATCCATTTTCTGTCTATACTAAGGATGGCCACGATTGAAAACTTTCGGGCCCATCAACTTATTATTCTCATAAGGGCCATATGGGCTTTCAGCGTAATACGGCTTCCTATTCGAATTTCGAATCGAACTTTCTCCGTTTGAAGATCTGAGCCGGAGTGGTGTAATGCACAGTGCATTGTATTTCCAATCCAAGGATAATTGCTTGGAAACCTTGTGCTGAACCGAAATCTTCCATGTATACTCCGGGCAAGGGCACGATAAATAAATTGGAAATTCTCTTCCAAATTTATAAACCACTGAAATTTAAATATTTATATGCTATAAAATGAAGAAGATCATGTCATCAGAGAAAGGGGGATGTCCAAGAATTTATAGAATTTTTTTTTTTCTAGAAACTCTTAGCTTCGTGCTGTTGAAGAGCTTCTAGAAATTCCGCTTAGCTCCTTTTCTAGAAGCTCTTGGATTCGTGCTGTTGAAGAGCTTCTATAGATATACCTATTAGCTCTTTTTCTAGAAGCTCTTAGTTTCGTGGTGTTGAAGAGCTTTTAGACATTCCACTTAGCTTCTTTTCCAGAAGCTGTCAGCTTCATGCAACTGAAGAGCTTCTATTGATATTTCTATTAGCTATTTTTCAAGTTCCATTTGTTTATGTTTAGTATGTCTTATGTAAATATACCAGTTCTCGTTAGATCACCGAAGTCAAGCATCATCGGGCGCGGTCAGTACTTGGGTGGGTGACCACCTGGGAACACCGCGTGCCGTTGGCATTCAAAAATTTGGGACCTGAATGGCCGAGTGTCTAGCGCTCGGTGCCGCAGGTTTCGGGTTCGAATCCCGGAGGTGCCATGGATGTTTGTAGTGGTTCGGGATCCACTTTAAGCCTTAGGTCCCGGTCTCCTATGACTGTAAGAGCGTCACGGAGCCAAAGTCAGACTTCTACCTACGGGTGCTCCATCACAACAGAAGCTGCTTCCTTCCCCTTCAATCATGAGTACGCATGGGCTCGTGGGCTTGGCCAGCCAAGTGGGATAAGAAACAACAACATGTCTTATGTGACTGTTGTGACTAATCCTCAGTGTCCAGCAGCGCAGGACACACACTCCATAAGTAGTCTACTCATGGATAGAAGGAAAAGGGACAGCATGTGTTGTGATGCAGTACCTAGTTAGACGTCTGACTTAACTACGAGTCGCTGAAGGAGGAAGGCGGTGCATTCCAAAAGGACTTTTAAAAGGAATTACCCCGCATTTTCGTATTGTACGGGATTTTTCAGAATAAGGAGGTGCAAACAGATTGTCTTGACCACCTCGTCTTCATAACTTCTCATATTTTCTTATTCTTTTTCCCGCCATGTTCCGAATGTTGTTGCTTTCGATTCTTATCCCACTTTGTTAACAACATCTTGACCAAGTTCATGAAACCGTGTCTTCTCATGGATGGAGGGAAGGATTCTGTTCTGATGGAACATCCGCAGGTAAAACGCTCCAACTACCAGAAGAAGAAGAGCAGTGCCTTGCTGGAGGACTATTAAGGAGAATAACCCCGCATTTTCGTATCGTATGGGATAAAACCTGTAAAATTCACACCAGGTAGTCTGACTAACGAGACAAGATGCCAAATTCCAACATGTCTACTCGTTTTTGAAACAGTGTCTACGACAATACCACAAGCGCATTGAACCTCAAATCTAATACTCACCAGCAGCGCATATTACCATTGAGCCGCGAGTGGGACATACGATTTCTTCGTTCTTTTACGTACAAAATATTAAAGACAATAATTTGTACTTAAAGAATAAGAAAATGTGTACTAAAATTTAATTTTCTCTAATATAACTGACAAACACTTAGACAATTGTTTTTGATATCTTGCAAACGCTTCACCGACATTAGAGAGGTTTTGCATACCGTATTTTGGACGTCCGTTAGCTTTTTCTCCCTAGCGCGCATGCTCATAGAAAACATTAGAGAGTTTTTGCATACCGTACGTTAGTTACCGTAGGACGTCCGTTAGTTTTTTCTCCCTAGCGCACATGCTCATAGGAAACTGAGCATGTGTATCTGTAATAATGTTTCCTATGAGCATGCGCGCTAGGGAGAAAAAGTAGAGACTAACGGACGTCCTACGGTAACTAATGTACGGTATGCAAAAACTCTCTATTATTACAGATACGCATGCGCAATTTCCTATGAGCATGCGTGCTAGGGAGAAAAAGCTAACGGACGTCCAAAATACGGTATGCAAAAACTCTCTATTATTCCCTTAGCACTACCCAGAAGGAGCGTGTAGCTAGTCACTCGGCTATCAGGTCCCGTACTAAATTCTATGTAATTGCAATTTTTTTCTAGGTTTAAGGACAAAACAACGCAATCATTGCTTACACATTTCCATACCTCGAAATATTTACCTATTTTTTTTTTTTTTTTTTTTTAAATTTATTTTTGTATTTTCAATCATTTTCGAGATTTCACGCGCATTCTTATGACATAAAACAATGGTTAAAATTTTAACTTGAATTGACCACACAGCCGTCAAACATTCCTACACAATCGAATTAAATGGAAAACATTCTACCAAATAACGATTCATTGAATTATGACGTCAAATTGAATGCATTTATATTCCGAATGGCAATTATCCAAATCGGAGAGACGAGGCACTAGGGTAGAAAGGTATTTTTGGGAGGGTTTTTATAACATAAAAAATTCATTTTGATTAGGGGGAGGGCAGCTTTTATTAGGATGGAGCACCTGCAGGTAGAATGCTCCAAGTCCCAGAAGAAGTCACTATGTCTTGCTGGAGGACTATTAAGGGAAATAATCCCGCATCTTCGTATTGTATGAGAGGAAATATGGAAACCTCCCACTAGGTAATCTGACTAACGAGATAAGAAGCTGAACATAACAAATTCCATCATGTCTACTCGTTTTTGAAAAAGTGTCTACAACAATGCCGCCAACGGATTGAACCTCAGACTTAGCGCTAACTAGCCACTAAGACACGAGTCGGACATATGCTTTTTTCATTCTTTACGTACAAACTGTTGTCTTTGTGATCTGAATTTCACGTCCCGCAATTATTTATTTATTTATTTATTTTGCGTATTTACGGATAAAATAAAGATAACCCATTCTAAACTTTTCGATGCCATGGAATATTTATTAAAAAAAGACGATTTTTTAAAATTTTTAATCTTCTTCTTTTTTTTCTTTTTGAGCTATTAGGCACATCCTTATGACACTAAACAATGCTTACCCTGCTGATTTAGAATTTTAACTTGAATTGACCACACAACAACCAAAAATTCCTACACAATCGAATTAAATGGAAAACATTCCAGCAAATAACGATTCATTGAATTATGACGTCAAATTGAAATACATTTATATTCGGAATGACGCAAAATTTGCGTCAAATGATCAATAAATAAAACAGCCAAAATATCCATAAACATTTTTCCTTCCCGTCTTATCCCTGTAATCCCCGCAATTTCTGCTTATTTAATATATTAAGTTAAACATTCTTGACTCCGAGGATTCTATCTTTAGCTGCAATTGCATTTCATCTGTTCCTATGGTGCTCGATATAAATCGCATTGTAACTTTATTAAAAAATTTCTTGCGATCCCAAATAAATTCATATTAGAAAATGCAAATAACGCCTTAGAGATAAGCCTGATTCTATTTCGCAGTCAACATTGACGTCAGAGAATGTTTTGAGAAAATGAATGAATTAGAAAAAGATATGTAAGGAAGTTATGGATATTTTATAACTTTATTTCAAGGGGGAGTTTTTTGGTATACATGGTTTCACGAAACATATTGGCATAATTTGTAAGAAATTGCATTTTATTTAATTTTATTCTAACAGCAGCAAGGATTACAAAAACCACAACAATCGAACTAACATCTAATTTAATGTACTACATAGAAAAACTCTTATTATTCACTAAAATAGAAACTTGTGGGTATTTTAAATATTAATCTAACAAAATTTATTTATTGCCATCATGGAAATAGCAAGCGATTTTCTGAAATGTTTAGGAATTCGTGTTGCACTCAGAATAATAGGTTATTAAATTAAAAACTTAGGATTAAAACTAGAAGGAAAATGTAAAAAAAAAAAAAAAAAAAATTTGTGAAATAATATAATAATATAAAATAATATATTGAAATATATAAAATAATGTAATATTTTAAAATAAAAGACAGAACATGTGCCATACAATTCGACCATGGCGATAGTATTATTTTAAATTACTGTTTGATTTCACCATTTTTTTTTTCAAAATTGAATTAGCGGCCTGATAGCCAAGTGACCAGCGCTCTGGCCTTTGGTACTATAGGCTTCAGATTCAAATCTTGGCGGTGACATGAATATTTGTTATCGGTTTGGAATCCATTTTAAACTTTAGGTCCCCGGGCCTGAAGGGCCGAGTGGCTAGCGCTCTGGCGCTCGATACCCCAGGTTTCGGGTTCGAGTCCCGGCGGTGCCATGGGTGTGTGTGGTGGTTCGGAATCCACTTTAAACTGTAGGTTCCGGTCTAATAGGATCGTAGAGCGTTGCGGGGGCATTGTGACTCCCTGTCCGTGGCTTATCTTCAAGTTACACGCGCCCCCTGGATAATGCAAAGTGAGTACGTCAGTGCAGCGCTTGCCTTAAGGCATCCAAGACCAAGCTGTCTATGTGTTTGCTAGCTGCATTAGTAAGAAAAGAAAAAAACTTTAGGTCCCTATATAATTAGCCCTCTTGTGTACAAAATGACTGTACAGCGACAAACTAAATCTAAATTAAAGCATAGCAACATGTTCATCACGTAAACCAATCATAACCAGCCAATCTAGCATGCAGGAGAACTAAAGGTTGAATCTGCTGGTGGCGTCCGTTGCAAATACCACTTTCAGAAACGGGGAGACTGGATAGAGGTTGTCATAACATGTGCAGAACGTCTCATACCGATAGTCAGGCTGCCTGGGAGGAGTTTTTATGGTTTTTCACCCATAAAGCCCTTAAATGCAGAGCAGTTATCCATAAAAGTCCTCCCGTAAGGTTATGGTTTCTCGAAAGAAGCAGTGAGACTTCAAAAAAAAATTACATTTATTTAATGTTATTCTAACAGCAGCAAGGATTACAAAAGCCTCAACAATCGAACTAACATCTAATTTAATGTACATAGTAAAACTAACTACTAACTAAAAAAGAAACTTATAAAATATAGACATTTGAAATATTAATGTAACACAATTTATTTATTGGCATCGGGAAAATAGCAAACGATACTGTATCATGTTCAGGGGTTTGTGTTGCCCACAGAATAATGGGGTATAAGATTAATAATTTCGGATTAAAACAAGAAGTGTGATACATAAAAAAGAAAGGAAAATTTTTGAAAATAATGTAATAATGTTGTTCTAATTCAGCTGACAATACAGAGACAATTAATCTTTATGCCATAAGCAAGGGCTGCACTACTGTTACTCATTTAGCACTATTCAAGATTTATGTGTAGCTTGAAGATAGGCTACAGACACGAGTAACACTATCCCCACAACGCTGTACGATCCTATTAGACCGGGGCCTATGGTTTAAAGTGGATTCCGAAGCATTACAAACATCCATGGCACCACAGGCACTGGAACCCTGTAGTACTGAGCGCCAGGGCGCTAGCCATTCGGCCATCAGGCCCCCTTAATATAATAATATAACATAAAATAATATATATAAATATATGTAAAATAATATAATATTTTAAAAAAAGGGCATGTGGCATATAATCGGACCATGACAGTTATTTTAAATTACTGTTTGATTTCACAGGATTTTTTCTAAATTGAAGTATAGCAACATGTCCATCGCTTTTTCCAGTGATAACAAGCCCGTCTGGAATGCGGGAGAACTAAGGTTTGAATCTTCTGGTGGCGTCCGTTGCATTGACTGATTTCAGAAACGGGGAGATTCGATAGATGTTGCTATAACGTATGTTTCTTTTCCCACTTGGTAGCAACATTTAGACCAAGTTCAAGAATCCCATGGAGGTCTCACGGAAAGAGGGAACAGCTTCTGTTGTGATGGGCACCTGTAGATAAAAGTCTGACTTGGCTCCAACTTTTGGCTTGCCTTTTTTAAGGGATAGGGTTGTCAGTCCTACTGCCAACGCTCTGCATTCATATTAGACAGAGACCTACAGCTTAAAGTGGATTCCGAACCACTACAAACATCCATGGACCGCCAGGATTCGAACCCGAAACCTATGGCACCGAGCGCCAGAACTCTAGTCACTCGACACATCGGACCCTGCTATAAAGTGCGCATAACTTCTCATATCTCGTCTCACAGCGATGTCTGGGAGGAGTTTTTATGGTTTTCTCCCATACAGCGCTTAAATCCCTCAAGAAACCTCCCGGAAAGTAATATCCTCTCCTCATTAGAGGATTGTTGGTGACATAGCATTAGTGGAACACGACATCTGCCGATTTTCAACAATAAAACAAGTAATATAAAAAAAAAATTTTAAGTCAATTCCTACATTTTTTTCCCTTACATTAAATCCATTTTTTTTTTTCTTTTTTCCTACAGTCCTTTACAAATAATTTTAATTCATTTTTTAAGTTTATCTGGCGCCATCTATTGGTAGATACATGCAACTTTAATCTAAAAAAATCTATAATTAATTCATTAAATTTAATTACTGAATTAATATTTGAAAAAATTGTATTAACATCCAGTGTCATCCGCTACAAGTTCAAAAAAAAATGTATTTGAAGTTGAGTGGATGAATAAAAAGTATTTTCTGCACGATTGAAAATTTGAACAAGATATATATAGGCAGAGTGTGAGCTAATAGAAGGAATTGAAAAAAGCATTTCTTCAGTTACCAATTTGTTGATACTTATTTAATTAAATTTGTACGCAACCCCTCACAATCCTCCAAAAAATGTAACCAAAGGGATTTATGTGACATCTGTACAGTGTTTTACTAAGAAGTACATCGACACCATGCATACTTTTTAATTTCTCTGAATTTCTTGTTACTTACAGTAAAACGTTCTATAGCAGGGTTTTGCAAACTTTTTCGGTCGCGGACCAAAAATCAAAAAAAAATTGGCGTGCCAAGATAAACTTTTCTAAAAATTTAAAAACAATATACAAGTATTACAATTTAAATATGTTAATGAGATGAATGAAATTGCGATTTCCTTTTTAAAAGTTCCTTTTATTAAGGTTCGAAGTGAGATGTACTGATTCTAAGGAACGAGGCTAAATGCTCATCTGTCAGTCTACTTCTGAAATAATTCTTTCTAAGGTTCAAAGTTGAAAACGCTTGTTCACATATATAAGATGAAGCAAACATAGCACTGATTTTCTGGGTGTGAGATATTAAATTTGGGAAACTTACTTTCGATAATGATTTGTAAAACTCTAATTTTGGCATATTTAGAAACGACTGCTATATATATTTTTTAATTTGCCTCGGACCGGCAAATTAAAATTCTATCCGCGGCCCGGATAGAACCTTCAGGTGGGACGGAGTTGGCCCTCGTACCGTAGTTTGCCCATCCCTGATCTATAGGAATAAATTTTTTTTTTATTTCCAATGGCAGGTTATGAACAGTTACAGAACAACGAAAAATAAAAAAGGAACAGAGAATACAACAAAACATGCTGAAATGGAGTTCATTAATCTAACCTATCTCTAGCCTCCCAATATCGCTCGGCGAGAAAAGTCTTGCTTAGAGCAGGACAGTGGAGTAGATGCGTGGAGTCCATGGCCTCTCCAGAGCTGCATATCGGGGAAGGAACAATTTTGAGTCTGTAAAGATGTTTATGCAGGCAGTCATGTCCAGTAGCTAGTAGGAAATGAGCCACTGCTCTACGCCTTGGAACATTACATAGATTCGGGATGGCATTCTTCCTGGACATTTGGGAAACACGGTTATAGAGGACTTCTTGAGCGAGGACTTTAATTGATCTTTTGATGAGATTTTTGATACAGTGGAAGGGTATAGGACGAGATATTTTTTGTGGGATTAAAGCCCCCCTTTTAGCCAGGAAGTCGGCTTTCTCATTGCCTGGAACCCCACAGTGGGCAGGAACCCAGTGGAGGATTATTCTTAGGATTATTCTTAGAAACAATAGCTAACAGAACAGCTCTAGAATCATGCTCTATAGGAATATCACAAGCGATATCCACCACCTTTCAAATATAAAGCTAAATTTGTATTGTCTCCACACTTTTGGGAAATATGGAATAGTTATGCAAATTCAAAATGTCTATGATATTACGATATCTATATCATTTTCAAAGCTTTTCAAAAAGGAAAGTAATAAGGCTTTTCAGAGTCAATTTTTTTCTGTAGGCCAACATATGGATGCTGTAACATCTCATCTTATACTAGACTTATAACGACTTCAAGAAGAGGGTCACTTTCAGGTTCATGGGAACACTTTAAGTTTTAGTTACAAACATTATATATGTATATACAGAACTCTATTTACAAAAAAAGAAAATTAAGTATATATATTAGATAACAGGTGGGCTGAAACGTTCGTAGGCTGACACATAGATGGCGCTACTAGTATTAAATCCATATAATTTTTAGTTAGCCCTAACCTTCAAAAGACGCGCGTAAAAATTTGACAGCTGTTGCACTATTAATATGGGAGTTATAGCATTTTTAGTGAAGCAACTTTTGTTAGTTTGAAGAAATTGGATAAAAAGGAATTTCGTGTGTTAACAAAGCATTGCTTTTTGGCGAAAAAAAATACTATTGAAGCCAAGGCTTGGCTTGATAAACATTATTCGGACTTTGCACCAGGAAAATCAACCGTAGAGAAGTGGTTTGCTGAATTTAAACGAGGCGAAATGAGCACCGAGGACGATGCACGCAGTGGACGCCCCAAAGAGGCTGTTACCGACGAAAACATCAAAAAAGTCCACAAAATAATTTCTGATAACCGTAAAGTGAAGTTGATTGAGATAGGAGAACCTAAAGATATCAAAGGAACGTGTTGGACATATAGTGAATGAATATTTGGATATGCGAAAGCTGTTCAAAGTGGGTGCCGCGCGAGCTCACAATCGACCCAAAACAACAACGAATTGATGATTCTAAGCCGTATCAATCGTAATAAACCCGAATTTTCGCGTCGATATGTGACAATGGATGAAATATGGCTCCATCATTTCACACTGGAGTCCAATCGACAATCAGTCGAGTGGACTGCACGTGATGAATACTAAAAATGCTATAACTCACATACTAAAAGTGCAACAACTGTTAAATTTATACACGTGTCTTTTGAAGGTTAGGACTAACTAAAAACCATATGGATTTAATACTAGTAGCGCCATCTATGTGTCAGCCTACGAACTTTTCAGCCCACCTGTTATTTCCCTTGCTGGATGTTCTCACACAACTCTAAATTTCTTAAAAAATGAAATAAAATATAAATAAGATTTTTCAATTTTTCTATATTCAGAGTAGAAAAATATTGAATTATATACAACAACAAAAAAAAAAAGCTAACCATTCTATATTTAAATACTTGTACCACAACGATATTGTAATACAATTGAAACACAATGCCATTACTTTTTTAATTGTAATTACTCAAACATGTTAGTAAGTTTAAAGAACAAGTCTTGATATTTTTTTATGAAATTCAATGTAATATATTTTTAATAATAAAACAAATTAATATATTTTTATATGTGAATTGCTACTTATAGATAAATTGTTGACTTACACATGAAAATATAGGGTTTAATTCTTATGTAACCGAGATATTTAATACAAAGTGATAAATATAATACATAAATTTTAATAGATTTAAAAATCAAGAATAAAAATGGTTCCAAAATATAATCAATAGCAGGAAACTTTATAACTGCAATAATTAAAAATTTCAACAAGTTTATTAAAGTGAACAATTTATTATTATCTATTATATCATCATTTTGTTGAAGTTCAAGCTACAACTCAATCCATGGACATAAGTTTTGAATTCCAGTAAAAATAAATTATGATTTTTTTTTTTTTTTTTTTTTTTTAATCTAAATAATCAAAGAATTTCACATAAAACTTATTGACATTGCAAAATTTTTTGACTTCTTTGTTATTGCAACAAGGTAAAACTAAACATTACTTTGATATTTTTAATTTGGATGCAATTTTATTTCAAATTTAAAACATTTATTTAATATCTCTAAAACATGCAACTGCAAGTCAAAGAACATTTATTAATGCTATATTATTTAATAATAAAGTTTTAAATAGTAAATGACAGAAATACATTAATTATTCTGTCTAAATTATTCTTATATAAATAGATAGATTTATAGCAAATTGTATCATTACAGAAAGCAGAGATCACTGCGATAATAAACATTTTAAAATTTCTGATTAAAACTAATGTATTACTCAAAGAAAAAATAAATTTTTTAAATTTAAAATGCAACCTGCTTAAATTTTATACAATTATAGAAAAAAAATTAGAAGAACTGCCAAAATTAAATTGCGTTCCCATAGATTTTTAACTAACATTACTTCACAGTATATAGCAGTCCAAAAAGTACTACATGTTTTTGACAAGTGCACACACTAATCTTTATCATGAGTACTTTTTATCATTCACTTATGTGAAAGCAAGCATTTTTTTTATATGGAACAATGCTAAACACAGTTTTTCTTTAATTAAAAAAGATGCAGAAATTTCAAATTAAAATTAGCAAATTATGTGAAAATAAATTTTATTTTAATGGAATCATTCAATTTAATATGTCCAATTAATTATAGTGATAAGAATTTAACCTAATATTAACCCACAATTTTTAATTCTTATTCTTTCCATACATAATCAAATTTCACATTAAATTAAAAAAATATATACACTTTTAAGAATCACTAATGTATTTTTTCCCATATATAAATAAAATTCAATACTAATTTTCAAATGCCAAAAAATATTCCATTTTACAAGTTTTGTTGGTATCCAAAATATTTTTTTAATAATAAGGAAAAAAATTTCAGATCAGTAGACCATTCAATGAGCTATAAATTCACATTTTTTCTGCATTCAATTATAATTAACATCTATTACTCTATAGCTCAATGTTAATGCTCCTGATGCATTTTATCTTTTTTTTTTTTTCTATTATTTTTTTAATGTGTATTCGTATTCATACCAAAATTATAGCTACAGAATATTTTTATTTTCAGTTTTACATTAATTCAGTACAAGTATTACAAATTTTTTTATTTTTTATTTATTGCATAAATAATCCGAAAAGAAATCGCATGGAATGGAAATATGATTTAATGGCAAAAATTAACAAACCAATTACTTATTAAAGGTGATAGTCACATAGATGCTGTACAAAGTTATTTTGAAAGAAAAAGGTATCAGTGAATGTGGAATATTTTCATCGAGCATTTCTTCCAATATTATGCAATATAAAACTAATGTATTTAATTATTACAAACTAAAATCCTTTTAATTGTTCTTAAATTTCCTCTCACTTCCATAAAAAGCAGCTGAATTCGAATCAGTCCAACATTTGATACTCGCAATTTTTCACTTAATCTGTGGTCAACTACAGCTAGATAACCTTAAGTAAAATTGAATTAAAAGTAATTTTTTTTTAAATTAACTCATTTATCATATATTCAATTAAACAGTAATAAGTTGAGAAATCAATTATAAAAATAATGGAATTTTTAATACATAAAAATAATAGAAACATTAGAAAGAAAATTTAATTTAAAATATGTTTATGCTTTCATTCGACTTAAACTAGCAAATGAGAAAATAATAAATCTAATTCACAGGATTTAAAGATTTATTTCAATAAACACAAAGTCACAAACATAAAAGCATCAAGAAATACAATTTTTATATACAATTGATCCAAAGTTGTGGAATATTTCACCATCATTAAATTTTTGGAATGATTAAAGAGTCTTAAAATTTATTCTTATATTTTAAAAATCTGACTTTTAACATTTGATTAACTATTTAAATTTAATTTGCATTCATTATAACTATTCATCATCTTGTATATAAACATGTATTTGAATTATTATTAATATTAATAAATATTTAACTTTCAGATAATTGAAAACAAAAAAAAAAAAAAATCAAGAAATTAGAAAAACTACTTAGAATTGAATATTTAATTTGCAAATAAATCCAGTGAATACATATTAGTAGATTCGTAATAAAGCAGCATAAAGTAAGAAAACTGTAAATCGGATAAAGGCTAATTAAAAACATTTCAATGAAGTTTTAAATCTGAAACTTCTAAGGTAATTTATTTCAATAATACAAAAAAATAAATATAGAACACAAGAAAATTCAAAATTTTAATTGCTTTACTTATAGATGGTAAAAAATATTTGTTTTGGTAAAATGAAAATCTTGATAAAGTTGATGACGTGCTTTAAAAATGCTTCTGCCCTCCATTTTAAATCTGAAAAACACATAAAGTAGTTTCAATATTTTTTTGTAATTCAATATAAAGAGATAAAAAAAATTATTTAAAATGCAAGCATCAACAATAATATATCCTTAAATATTTATACCAGCGATCTCTAAACTTTTTTTTGACAGCATACCTCTAACATGAAAGTAATTAAAAAAGTTGCAATGCATATCATATATGATATGCATTATGTGCAATTAAAAATTAAATTTTAAACAATATACAAGCATTTAATTAAAAATGCAAATTTGTAATTTTAATGTGAGCAATATGATTTCATTTATTATCTAACATGGCATTGGTAAATTCAGTCTTTATTAGTATCACTTTGTATACTTACTAGGGTACTTAACTTTAGAGACCATTAAGATCTATACAATAATGTGTTAGCTAAAATTAGCAACCTTCTACAAATTTATTATTTTTTAAATCATTTTTTAGCCTTCGAAATAAAGATGGTTAGTGTTTCATCAGTATTTAGCATATATTCTACCTCTCTTTCCTCCCAAAAATACAACCAATTTTAATATTATGTATTTTTTTAAAACAATATATTTTTTCCTAGTAATCTGCATGTTTAAACGAAAGTATAATTTTATATTTATGCAAAACAATGCATATATAAGCTCGTAACATAAATTCTCTGATGAGAATATATTTAACTTAACGGTTAAATAAAACTAATTTTGAAATTATGTGAAATAATGCATGATATATAATTAAAGAAGTAAAACATACCTTTGATATTACACATGAATATAAACTAGCAATAACAGTAAATTATTGAATAAGATGAAATATTTTAATACATCATTAAGTATTCATTTAGATATTTTCATGAAATATATTGATCAAAATAGCAACATATTTCTGAATTTACATATACAAAATTTTTTTTCCCTGACACGATAAAGATTGATAAGTAAAGGTTAATAAAAGAAATTGACACAGATACCAATTTACTCTTAGATATATGCTTGTATTTTAATATTAAGTGTAATATATCTGTTAATTGATGTATTGTTAATTGTGTAGAGTACAAAATTTCATAAATGCACTTCAAAATTTTATATTTTATAATGTATTTCAATTGTTGAATTTTTTTTTAATTTCTCAAATGCATTGTATGAATAAATTTGTTTTAAATAAAATTTTTAAATGAAAAAAAAAAAAAAAAAAAACTTTGTTTTGAGAATCATTTGAATTTTAAGAATAAATTTTAATTATATTTTGATATTACTAAAAATATCAATACTTTATAAAAATAGAAAAAAATTACTGTTGCATAATTTTCAAACATTTAGTAAACATGCAGATAATGTGACACACTTTAAAAAAAAGAGGTACTATTTGCCTTACTCAACATTTTATTATTTTTTTCCCATTTGTAATTCTGTTTCAACTAAACAAAAATGATTAAATTAACTGTTAACTATTTATTAACATACAAAATTAAACTTACATTTTCGATATCTTCATCCCCACTGACTTCATCAAACTCAATGATGTTATCATCTTCTTCCTCTTCACCAAAGTTAACTGTATCGTTAATTTTAGCTGAAATAAAATTATAAATAATTTTGAAATAATTCTTGATATGATTGGATTCAGATCAGAAACCGAAGATCATTATAGGTTAAATTTAAAAAATTACTAATAGTCATACCATATTCCGGAAGTTCACCGTAGGTCTTAAGATTTCTCGCCTCATCGGGATTATACTTCAAGATGACATCAGCCTTTGCGTCCTGATAATCTCTCAATCCCACAAGAATGATATCGCCTTGATTAATCCAAACCTAAAAGAATTAATAGATTATCTGAATGAATGAAATATATTTATTTGATTTATATATAACAGCCAAAATTTTGCATTTTCTTAAAAGTATAAAAAGTAATTTCTGTACAACATAAAAACCAAAATAGTTTAGTCCAGAAAATCTACAAAAAGCATGGAATAGATTACAGAAGAAATAAAAGCTTGTGAGAGAAAAGCATACAAATTATATGCGTAAGAATAAGTATTCTTTTTAATTTATTAATATCTACAATGTAATTTCCAATTCTATAAATGTTAATTCCCATGACAAAATTTTCAAAATATAAACCTTCTCGATATATACTTCAATTTTTTTCATTTAATCCTTAATGATTATTAAATTTACAAAATCAATAAAACTTGAAAATGACAATTTCTCCAAGAAAACTCTAAAAATGACATAAGAATTAAATTATTTTTATTTTAAAAGGCTTGATATTTTTTTGTTTGAAATTTAATAAGTTATAATACAGATATCAGTAATCTTGTGTTTTGTTTTACATTTCTTTCATGATCTTTTTCCTGGAGGGAATGGGAAAAGAACTCAACTTCTGTGCATTAAACATATCAGAAATACACTGAAGTGACAAAAGTCATGGGATACCTCTTAATATCGTGTCGGCCCTCCTTTCGCCCGGCGAAGTGCAGCAACTCGACGTGGCATGGACTCAACAAGTCGTTGGAAGTCTTCTGCAGGAATATTGAGCCATGCTGTCTCGATAGACGTCCATAATTGTGAAAGCGTTGATGGTGCAGGATTTTGGACATGAACAGACCTGTCAATGATGTCCCATAAATGCTCGATGGGATTCATGTCGGGCGATCTAGGTGGCCAGATCATTCGTTGGAATTGTCCAGAATGTTCTTCAAACCAATCGCGAACAGTTATGGCCCGGTGACATGGCGCATTGTCATCCATAAAAATCCCATCGTTGTTTGGGTACATGAAGTCCATGAATGGCTGCAAGTGATCTCCAAGTAGCTGAACATAAGCATTTCCAGTCAATGTTCGGTCCAGTCGCACAGAGGACCAAGTCCATGCCATGAAAAAACAGCCCACACCATTACGGAGCCACCACCAGCTTGAACAGTGCCTTGCTGACAGTTTGGGTCCATGGCTTCGTGGGGTCTGCGCCACACTCGAACCCTACCATCAGCTCTTACCAACTGAAATCGTGACTCATCGGACCAGGCCACGGTTTTCCATTCATGTATGGACCAACCGATATGCTCATGTGCCCACGAGAGTCGCTGCAAGCGATGTCGTTCTGTCAGTAAAGGCACTCGAGTCGGTCTTCTGTTGAAATAGCCCAAGAAAGCCAAATTTTTCCGCACAGTTCTAACAGACAATTCCCTTGTACGTCCCACATTGATTTCTGTGGTTATTTGACGCAGTGTTGCTTGTCTGTTAGAATTTACGACTCTTTGCAGACGTCGCCGGTCTCGGTCGTTAAGTGCAGGCGGTCGACCACTGCTCTGTCCATGGTGGGATGTTATGCCTGAAATTTCATACTCTCGGCACACTCTTGACACAGTGGATCTGGGAATGTTAATTCCCTAACGATTTCCGAAATGGCATGACCCATGCGTCTAGCTCCAACTAACATTCTGCGTTCAAAGTCTGTTAATTCCCGTCGTGCGGTCATCATCACATCAAAACCTCTTCACATGAATAACTTGAACAGAAATAAAAGCTCTGCGAAAGCACTGCGCATTTATACCTGTTCTACGCGATGCTACTGTCATCTGAAAATTTGCATATTGTTATCCCATGACTTTTGTCACTTCAGTGTATACTATGCTTTTCCATTACCCAACAAGCAGTTTTGTCATGTCATTTAAAAAAGTCACATTAGCCGCAAAAATTTAGAGAAATGGTTATGGATATTCTCTAAATTTTCTAAAATGGTATGCAAAATAAATTAGAGCCTGCTTTACAATACACAATTTGTTCAGCTGATTCTAAACAAAGCCTCTTAAACTTATATTTAATACAAAAAATACACATTTTTAAGTACAAAATATTTAGAATTTAAAAAGTGCAAGATATCATTAAGATTTTATTTTTTAGATTGAATGCAATCTGGTGCGATCAGTGTGTTCAGCTATTTTTGCAATCAAACGTTTTTTATAAAGGAAAAATAATTTGAAGAAAGCGTTTGTCGTAAATTAAGTTTCAAACACAATTTAAAATGCCGAATTGCTAAATATGTTGCAGAAAATCTACAGTGAATTATACACATCAAACACAAGCATATTAATGGCATATAGCTTTCAAAGAAGGCTGAGATATGTTAGCTGATTTGTTTCATTCTGTTCGATCATCAAATGCATGAATCACGAAAAAATTGACAAAATCAAGATGGTGGTGGCCAAAAATTATTATACAAGTTTCAGAGAGTTGGCTCAAAAAGTGGAAGTCTTAATTCTATCCATAATACTACTATTGATATTTTGGCACAAAACATCTCCATATGACTGGTTTCAAAAGAGCTTAATTACATCTAAAAAAGAGCAACTTTTCCTGTTCCCGAAGTTAAAATTACCACTTCAAGGAAGATGTTTTGACTCAACTGAGGCCTTAAAAGAAAATTTGCTGAAGAAACTGAAGGATATATCTCAATCAGCCAATCAAAAATGTATAAAAAATAGAATGAAATGCTGTAATAGTTATATTGTACTCAATGGGACCCACTTTGAATGAGAAAATAAATTTTAATGAGTAAATTGGTTATATCTTATTTACTAATTCTTGATATTTTTTATGCAGAATGTATAACATTTAAATATTTTTCAATTAAAGTATTTCATCTTTCAATTAAAGCATATTTAATTTCAGGTATAAAATAAGCAAGTTTTCAATGAATGAATCATATTTCAGTAGTCTGTAGAAGTGAAATAAAACTAAAATATATTTCTTTCAAATATAAAAAAAGTAGACATTTACATAATGTGCAAGTTAAAATTATCAGCATGAATAGCATCCATTTTTTAAATTCTGTACCACTTCTAAGTCAATCCTTAGAAATTGGAAAATGATAAAAATCAGCAAAAGTTTTGATTTAATTTTCTGACACAAAAAATTTCTCCAATAAAAACACGAGTTTGAAAAGCAATACATCAATAGTTTAAAATGTCCATTACAAGCATTCAATTTCTCCATGATATTGTAGTCTGTATACCTATGAAACAGTTTTCTAATTCACATTAATGCAGACATGTCAAATTCATTCATTTTTTCCCAAAATAAAATAAATTTAAGAATGTTACTGGATTGAATTGAATATATTTTTATTTATTTTATATACTGTTCATTTTAGACATTTAAACTCTTAATGCTGTACATTTTCACAAGCATAAACAATTTAAAAATAGGTGCCCATTTTTTTTTTTTTTTTTAATTATTACAAGTATAACATTATGATATATATATTAATGAAACATAGAAAGATACATTTTTTTACATTAATATGCAAATATCTGTTACTGAATAATTGTCCATTACACCCATTTTGCTGTAAATCAACTTTTATTTCCTCTCATAATTATAATACGAGTTATTATAAGAATTACCTTTTTTCTCAACTTTCCTCGAATATGGCACAATCTCTTGACACCATCAAAGCACATGGCCTCCAATCTTCCATTACCCAACATTTTGACAACCTGGGCATATTCTGAAAATTACAAAAATTTAAAGTAAAATAACTGCAAACATTTTCAGTGTCTAATTCTAAAATATTATTAACAGTATAAAAATATTTATGCATTTTGAAAGAGAAAAAATAATGCTATAAAACAAATTTATATTAAATTTTTAAATGTTGATCTAATCATAAGAATTAAAATATCATTTCATTATATTTCACAAATATTTTTAAGGTTATTTCTATTTCATAATTTTTCTTTTACATTCCTATAATAAAATGTATTTATACAATATTTCTTTTTAAATATGTCATGCTCTAAACTTCAGAAATTAGTCGTCCAACTAACATTGCAGGTTAGTACAGTATAAGAAGGAAAAAGTACCAGAATTGAAAACTGCATTAAGAAAAAGGCAATTCAGAAAAATCAAGCATTTGTTGATTGAAGATATGTTTTCTGTATACAAATAATTAAAGATAGCAAAATGCTTCAATAAACTTCATTAGTAAAACTGTGATATATATTTATATTCAAAAAATTTATTTATTCTCATTGCAAATTGAGCCATATAAAGGATTTCATGACTTTTTAAAATCAGAATAATATTTGATTTCTTTTGATCTAATTTATTTTCATTTTATGTAATAAAACTTTTGCCAATATAATACAAAATCTAATATTTTATATTCATTTTAAAACGTTAAAGAAAATTTAGAAGGTTTCTCAATGATATCTGGTATACTTCAAGTACCTAATCCAAAGTATTTTAAGATATGTTGATAAACTGATGTCTAAGAATTTCATAAACTAAAATAGTAAAAAAGTACATAAAATTTATTACTAAGGCAATATAAATTGAGTTTTCTCAGTAAAATAAATTTCTGCTGGTTTATCAAATTCTTCATACTTATATCTTTCTACTAATAAAATTTGATCCAACAATATATCACATTAAATACAGGACAGATATCCTCCATTTGTATGGATCAAAAATATATTTCAGCTTTAAATATATTTACCAATAATGAATATTCAATCAAAATAAAAGGTTTGTCAGGGACTTATCACAATCAATACCAATAAAATATATCTTAAAATTTACAAAATTGCCAAATGTACCAAACAAATTAATCAAATTAACACATCAAAAAACACTTTTACACTTAAAAAAAAAATGCACAAAAGAGATTGCTCAATTTTTCTACAGCAGAAAATATATTTCATACAACAAAACAGTATTAGATTGCACAACATTTGTGTAAAGTGCATAAGGTAATATATATGCAAATTAAAGTATAAAAATATCAATTGCAGTTCAACAATACAAGAAAAACAATATAATGCACACACAATATAATGCAATGTAAAAATCTTAAATGAATTCAAGTGAAAAAAAAAACTGAATAAAAATTTAAAATTGGACAATGTTACAATGAATGAATATAAATACGGACAAGTACATACAACAATTATGATTAATGTTTTTATAAAAACAATCTATTATCCTATATTTTAGATTTAGCTATAAAGGTTCATTAACCCTTTGCCCTCGAGGGTTCCGGAGCGGAGCCATTTAAAATTTGTCTTCAAGCTCGAGGGCTCTGCTACGGAGACAATGCAAATAACAATATAAATGATGCATTTATTTTAATGCGTATATCAAACTTGCATGTGAATATGATCTTCTCACTAAAATCGCTTCGAGTTGCTGGTAATACGAATGAAAAAAAAAACTTCGAGTGCAAAGGGTAAAGTATAGTTTCAAACTAATTCAAAAAAATTAATTTAAGTAATGAGAACCATTTTTAATGCAAACCATAAACTGCAGATAGAAATCAATACAAACTCTAAAACAATATCTATAATAATACTGAATGGGGGAAAAAAAGTTATATCATTCCTTAAACCTTTTAACATTTAACTTTATACAGAAAAAAAAATTATACAATTTATTCTACAGTTACATTTGGAGATTACATACACATCTTAAATTTTAAAGCAACATTTATTTTAAACAATCTTAATGTTATTTTATACATATTTACCTTGTCCATCTTCTTTGAAGACCAACTCTCTTTTTTCAGCTTCATTTTCATTCTTACCCCTCCTCCTGTTTTTACCTCCCTTTCCTAGAAAGACAATTTTATATTAAAATATTTCAAAATTTAGATTTTCAAACATATATTATACAACATTAAGGTTTATTAAGTTAAAATGTGTCGAAATGCATCAAGGAGTTAAGGATACTCCTTTGTATTCTGAATGACAACGATAAAGTAATTTTTTCATTTAGCAACTTCTAACGAAAAAGTTGCCAATTTAAATTATCAATTGTTTCTAAAAAGTATCTTAAATGAATTTAAATAATAGTCCTCAATTCCTTATATGTTATAAAAACATGATTTTGATACTTTTAATCTCAGAATATTTTGAAACATGGAGTTTCCAATAAAACTGAAAAATTAATTTACCATGAACTATTTTAATTTTGTTTCAAACTAATGTTAAAACAGATAAACTTTTTTATTAATATTTAAAATAAATAGCCTTGAACATGTATATCATAATATTGAATTTACTAATGATATTGTTGATGAACAAGAGTCCAAACTCTACTATATGTATATTGTCATTAAACAGAAATTTTGCTTGGACTTGCCAAGTCCTACAAATACATGTTCAAAAGAAGAAAATTAATGGAATCTCAGTATATTTTAGTTCTGTGTGCATTTCGGGGACTATATTAATTGGCAATTCTTTGATATCCCTCAACTAGTACGCTCATTTCTGATAATGTCTACAGCAACCCTGTTGAGTCTTTTTGGATAAGCAATCAGATTTAAAGCTTACAATTGATCTGATTTTAAACGTTCTTTCAACCTACGTTTGTGTTTGGATTTTTATCTGTGAATTTTTGGATTATTTAATAAAATAATTAGAGCAGAAAAGTAACTATTTGATAATAATTTGTAAGTAATTTAATAAATAATTTTTTTGATAAGTAATTTAAATTATTAGCAATACATTTAATGAAATTATGCATTTTTGTATATTATGCCTAAATTCATTCTTTTAGCGTAATTTCCTAATATCTGTATTTAATTACTGCAATTATGGCACCAGCAATTAAAAGAAATATGAGAGCAAGGCAAGTTTTTTTTCTTACTCAGTTATTTATCATTTATAGTTCCCATGAATACAAGTGGAGAAAAGTAGTCAGGAGAAGGTAAATGGAAACCACAGAATATGCGAGATTAAAAGAAGGGGGAATAGCCAAATAAAAATGGCAAAGGGGAGGGGGGGGTAGAAATGAAGGGGAAGACAAGATACAAGGGGATATTGTTATAATCATACTGGTAGATTACACATTAAAATATTTCCATTACTTTATTAAATGAATTTTTACTTTACATTTGTTGCCAATTTGAATTCTACTCTAATTTTCTGAGATCACAATAAATTAGACATGCATCAAATTTTCCCATATGTTTATGTATGTGTGTGTGTACATGTTATGTCTCAGAAATAATGAAAAGCAAAAACATTATGAGTTTCATATTTTTAACAGAAAAATACATTCAAATATTAAAATTTAACATGGTACATTTATCATTTTATTTTAAGATTAACATGAATGAAATAGAACTAAATGCTTTTAATTTAAAAAAAAAATTTTACCCAATTGTAATAATATGTAAACACTTAAAAAGTACAAGTAAAATTTATTCAATAATTGTAAGAGAAATTGCGCAGTTTATGGTAATAAAACTTTTAATAATTACTAATTTAATTCTTTTATCCTTATAGACGATAATCTCATTTTTTAAACACTGTCATTTATTTCCCAAAATTAAGAATAGATGTTTTGACAATTGAGGAATTGAACTGAACTAATGACAATCCACACTTGAATACTTGTTTAGACAAGAAATGGAAATATATGGGTTAAATAAATAATTTTAGTTCAAATAATTAAATGAACGATAAAAACCTACTGTTTTAAAACTTACTATACAATTATAACATATATATATATATATTGCTCACATTTTTATACGTTAGTATCCTCAGCACATAAAAATTAAATTTGGCACAAATATCTTGCTACACGTGACTACGTATAATATTAATTAATTAACTAATTATATGAAATAATATAAAACCAGTACTTTTGAAAATATTTCTAGGTGAAATACAATAATTTTATAACTAGTTTCATGTTTATGTTCATATCCAACAGAGCACATGTTACATTTAATGAATAGAAGGAATCGCATACTAAAATATACATTACAAACAATTTATTGAAATGTAAGAAATAAATTCTTACCCTTATTCTTAGGCATGATATCAAGTGAATTAAATTTCGCAAATTTTAACTGAGAAAACTAAATTTCCGTCTCTCTATATGAGCTTGACACGAATGTAGAGAATGAATGAAGACAGTAACACACAGTTAGTGTTAACAGCACGCAGTTAACCATTTAGCAGTATACTTTTCTGCGTAAGATGCCGCTCGAATTCATATCAATTAATTTATCTGATTTAGACACACAAAATCTTTATATATCAAAAGTTAAATGCATAAAGATTTAATGCAAATATAAAAATAAATTAGAATTGTAAATCAACCCATGCAACAATAATAAAAATATCATAAAAATAATAAGATGCTATTTATATTAAAAAGATTTTTAACTGAAGAATATTAAAAAGTAAAATGCTTATTAACTTCTAAAATATTTTATTTTACATTTATTTATTTAAAGAAATTTCTGTAATCGATATAAATAAAATGAGTATTTTAATCGATTTAGTGTTCCCGAAACTCCATCAAGTGGAAAACAGATGTTTATAAACTGTTTGAAAATTTTGCCCTTTAAGAATTTTATTGTTTTCATTTCGAAATGATGACAAGGGATAGTTTGAACGTTTTAAAGGTACGTTTGAACTCGCCAATTCAAAGAAATTTCTTAAAGAAAAACTTCTGAAATATAGTTTTATAATAATTTCTTTTATTTTTTTTAAAAAAGTTTTCATCAGCTATTGACTTATTTGTTCTTCTGATTGTTTAGTTGAAATACGTAAATTTTGATAATATATTTCTAAAAATATCTGTTTGGCTGTTTTTATTGTTTCGATTGTTTTCTTTCTTCCGTTAGAGATTGTGATATGTTTTATAATTAATTATCTTAAATAATTAAATTTATTCTTTTTTCGTTCTGCTTTTATTTTCATCAATAAAATTACCTTTAAAATTAATCTTTGTTATAATTATGCTGTGGATATTATTTCGCTGTTTGTATTCCTAATCTATCCGTCTTTTCACAAACTTAAGGTATCTACTACACATTTGTATTTTTCTCTTAACAAATTTCGGTTAACATTAAATTGTTTTATTGGCGCTTAATTATTTTTTTTATTTATTTTGCTTTAGAAAATTAATAAATAATAATTATACTCTATATAATTCAAGCACAAAGGAATAAAATAACTTTATAAGATTGTCTGTAAATCTTTCACAATATTTCAATTGATTTTTTTTTCTTGTAGTTTTTAACATAATTAAATATTATTTATTTTTTATTAATAGAAAAAATTTTCTTTAGCAGCTTAGGTGTTAACAAATTAAACTTGATTTAAGTTATCATTTAAAAAATAAATAAATAAAAGGAACTTGAGATTATAGTTTGTAATTTTTTAAGTAAATTTTCAATTCTTATTTAGATAATGTGTCGTGAATGAACCAAATGCCTAAAAATATTAAACATTTCTTTTGGTAATGTATTCTTTTTTTTTCTTTTGGGACATTTGAATATAAATTTTACTTATAAAGTCATATTAAATGTAGTAGAAACTTTCTAAGTGAAGAGGCTGTTATTCACCAATTTCGATTATCTGTCATAACATTCACTAGACCTATGTGTGTGACATAGAAAGTCTATTCTAACTAACCATACAGTGTTTTTATTAAGTATGTGTAAATGGATATTAGAAATCTGGGAAGTTGAGATAAAGTGATATCATAATTTCATTGATCATAATCTAGCAATTTTTTTTTTTTTTTTGAAAAATGTGCAATATCTTGTTACTAATTATAACAGTGATCAACAAACACATATTATCTTAAGTATTCTTGTAAAACTTTGTGAATTGAATGAAGTCTTTTCTAAAGTGTAAAGCATTTTTTTAAATTGATAAATATGCAAAAACATTAAAAAATTCTTATACGAGTTTCTAGCATATGTGACTCGGCATCGTCCGACTGCAGAAAATAAAGCATTTTTAGTTTCGTTAAATTTTATTAAAAATTAATATAAATTGTAATTGAAAAAAATTTGAGACTAAATTTAAATCATAAGTTCAAAACATCTCATTATAATTAAAAAGTGTTGCTAACCCAATTGTAAAGAAAATATTCTTTTGAATCTGTTTATAAATTTTAAAAAAATGATAAAATTGTAATTGAGGTAACATTTTTTTTTTGTTTGTTTTGTGTGTGTGTGTGTGAATTTTGTTTGGCACCAGTGAAACTTGCATTTTTAACTGAAGTGTAACCCTACTAGGAGCATAACTCAATTACACAAAACAGAGTTTGAATAAAAATGAAAAGTAAAGAAAAATGAAAATGTGTTTTATGTTATATATTTTATGAATTGAGAAATGCTAAAAAGGTCAGTTCATAACAATATATTGAATTTAAAGAAAAACAAAGCAATGTTATGAAAAGAAGGTGGTTTTTTCACCAATCTCCGTATAACATAATTTTAAAAAGAAAGTTAAAAAAACAGGGTACTTGCATATTAACGGTACCTTGGCGACAGACTTGGCGGTTTTTAAGTGTCACCTATCTAACGTCGCCATTCAAAACCGGTTGACGCGTGTGCTCTTTATTGGCGCAACTGTCGCCAAGGTACCGTTAATACGTAAGTACCAAAAACAGTGTTTTTTGTACAGAAAGAAAAAAAAAATGCTGAAATCACAAACTACAATAATGTACAGAATTTTAAGGAACAAAAGAAATAAATAAATATACACTTTCGCTGAATTCATACAACAGAATTTAAATAAAAAGCCATTTTTTTTTATGAAGAAATACAAGAACTACTAAGTTTCTCCACAAAGTAGAATTTGTGTTTCCATCAAATTTTGTTCTACATCTTCACACATACCAATCAGGTGTAGCCTACAGAATCGTATTGTTACCTCAAATTGGACATAGGACATTATTAGCAATCAAGCATGTACCATTCAATAACTTTCAACTTATTTTAGCATTCCATTGTAGCAGTTTAGCTTTTAACTGTAAATAATGCCTGTGTCTTTTGTCCTCAAAATTGAAATCATTTAAATCAGATGGCTGGTTGTAGTATTTCAGTGGTGCACAGTAAAGAGATTAATAAAAATTAAACCTACAATATTTGTAAATTTCAGGTTTTTAAAACAACATCATAGAAACAAAATTGTTTCTATTGTTGCATGCTGTTATAAATTTTTTTTTTTTTTTTTTTTTCTAATGCAGCTGGCAAACACTTAGACAGCTTGGTCTTGGATGCCTGAAGGCAAACGCTGCACAGACAGTACTCACTTTGCATTACCCAGGGGGCACGTGTAACTTGAAGATAAGCCATGGACGCGGAGTAACAATGCCCCCGCAACGCTGTACAATCATATTAGGACCGGGACCTACGGTGTTTAAAGTGGATTCTGAACCACTACAATACCCCACTACCAACCTGTTATAAAATAATAATAATAAAAAAAAATTGGGACTGACGTAGGTTGCCATCGAAATAACTCTTTTGAGAAAAATTACTTTAAAAATTTGATTCACCCTACAAATAAATTTTTATAAGTAATTTATTTATTATTGATATGCAAGACAATATATAAATAATTATAAAATTAATTAGGGTTCATCTAATCGTGAGGCATGAAAAATAAGCTGCAGATAACTTGGGTTGTCATATTTTGTGATATCTCTCATTTGGCTCCATCAAAAAGTCACCAAAAAACTTCCTCTACTACCATTTTTCCAAAAAATAAACGTTAAACTTGTATAAAAAAAGGTTTGAAACAAAACAAAAATGAATAATACAGTAGCAATATTGGCCATATTAATTTCAAAAAATTCTTTAAAAACAAATAAAAATAATAATGTCAGTGATCATCTTATAGATACATTGCCCAAATTTAATCCACAGGTTGGAGTTACCATTTACTTATTCCTCAGCTTGACTGTTTCTCATCAAGTTGTTTATATGTCCCCCTCCTTTTAACTAATGGACTCAATTTGGTTATATCCCAAAATCATACTCAAACTAACTATTTAATTTTTAAAAAAATTGAACTTGTAATTGTTATTGTTTTTTAAGTTTCAAGAAATGAAATCAAACACAGGAATCTTTTGTCTTATATGGAAAGAAATTTCTATCTTGATGACAAGTTGATTCATAGATCTACATATTGTTCCGTTTCAATATTAATAGTAATGTTTCAAGATGCTTGTTTTATCAAAAAAAAAAAAATGGTTACATGTTACTGGAAATTTAATTGAATAGACATAACTATGTCTGTACAATATAATGAGGAATCAACTGTATTCTGTGTTCCTTATTTATTCCATTGCCAGTTTGTTTCTTTTGGAATTAATGATTCATTAATTTTATTTTCTAGGGGATTTCCTAAAAAAAACTATGATGCCTGCACAAAATGAAACATCTGATCCCGCTCAACCCGAGAAGATTTATCTTCTGGACATGAAAGAAATTTTAACTTTGGACTCTATAAGAGAAGAAAAAATGCATATTTCAAACAATGTAGATACACCCAACCATCCAAATATTTTAAATAAATTCTCTAACTATAATTCTTGTGATAATGATATGAATAGGGACACATCATGTACATTCAATAATAATGGTAAAGAAGCATCTTTAAAAAATTTTGCCAGTTATAGTGAACATTGTAAAGAGAATTCTGATGTCTGTAGTAGTATCATAAATCTAGAGTTTTCAGATACCTTTACTGATAAGACTGTACAATGTAGTCAACCTGCTCAATTCAGAGGATATGTAAAGAAAAACTTTTCAGAGTGTAAGTTTTAGTCTTGTTCTAATGTATTCATCACTCATAAAAATTATTAAATTTAATTCTTACAAGTTATTAGCCAGCATAAAGGTCTATATTGCTATTGCTTTTTTTTTTAATTGTATTTAAAGTTTTTTTAGATGAATGTATATATCTAATTTTTTTTTTTTTAAATCTCTCTTATTAGAAAACTTTTATTCCTCTTTTACTTAACGATATATCTCATTGCTTAAAACTGATTTTGCAAGATTTTTCCAAATTAAGGTTAACATCTTTCTTCATTGTTAAATATATACAATTTAAGTACCATAAAGATTAAACAAATTAAAATATGATTGCCCTATAGGATCATAAAAAATTAAACATTTGAATTGAACATTGAGTTTTAATGATAAAGTTTTTATAATGGTTAATGCCTATTTTATAAAAGAAAAAAAATTCAAAATTACTATCCTTTTATAAATAAGGAACAATTTAATTTTTTTTTTTTTTAAATACCTGGAGAGATAATAATTAAGACAATACATAAAAATAAAAGTAGGAAAATATTTCTTTAAAATTACGATATTTTAAAAATTGATTAGAGGCATTATATGATGTTAGAGAAATGTTTTCTTCACCATACAAAAATAAGTGCCAGTAATTTTATTTTTGTTGAAATGATGTTTTAATTTTTATATTTTTATTTATTTAGATAATAACTAAGCTTGGTAGTAAAATATTTTACTTTAAAAATTAGTTTCTTCACCCATAGTAGGCTTTTTATGAGCTTTTTCTAACAGGTAAAAAAAAATATATTTTTTTTTTATTTTTATTTTTCTGTCTAAAGAGATCAGAAGAAAAGAAAGAAAACAGAGTTTAAGAATTTCTATTTTTTAAAGCTGTATGATACAACTTAAATCAAACTTTTTAGCTATGTTAGATTATAATATTAAAAGGAATAAAAAATTTATTAATAAATAAGATGAATAATAATGAGATTTAAAATTACATTAATTTACCTCTCTTGCAGTAAATTTTTAGCTCCAGATATTTCAAAGAGAAAATATTGTTGAATTTTTTCTCCTTGTTCAGAAAAATCAGTAACAAAATATAGTTATTGTTTAAAAAAATAATTTGTGGTCATTATGTTTTGAATAGAGTATTTTTTTATAAATTCATCAACAATGATACATGCTAGAAAAAGGATTAAATTTTTTATTTTACAATTTTCAAGACACCTTGTTTGTTTCACTGAAATTACTATTTAATTTAACCATATAAATAAAATTACTTGTTTCTTTTCTTTTTCTTTTTTTTTATTCTATTTTATCTTTAATATAAAAAGTAAAATTTGAAAATTAAAATGTTTCTTAAAAAGCATTGAACAAATTTGATGAATGAATTCTTTTAAAGTATTTGATATATAAATTTTTTAATGTAAATTTTCTTTTACTTGCAGTTATTAAATAAATTTAAATCAAATTCATTTTTCATGAAGATCACCATAAATGCATTTCATTTTCCATAAAATAGTAATATCGTAATATTCAAGTGGTAATATAAAATATTTAATATTTATAAAAATATCTTAGTGCTAACATGTATTCCAATAACATATTTTTAAAATATTACTCTGTTTTAATATGGATGATATATTATTTCAGTAAATTCTCATTCACTGAAAGAATTGCAAGTATTAATAGAAGATTTGTCTCGTGCTGTTGAAGGTTGGTGTTAACATCATAATTGTTTTAATAATTTATTTTCAATTGAATTGTTCTTATATTTAATGTTCATTGTAATATGTTATTGACTTGAGTATATTTATGCCTTATTGATTTTAAATTTTATTATATTTCTTTACATGATTCCTATACTTAAATTGTAATTATGATAATAAAAAAAAATGAAGAATTTATCTTTATGTGAACAACGTATAACATTTTTTAATTTCGTTTTTAAAACCTCCCACAGCAAACATATCATCATTTTATTGTAAATAAATTCATTTCTTTTAATAACTTTTCATTATTATATTTATTAACAGAAAATAATTATTTTTATGCAGGAAATAGTTATACCATTTCTAATGTGATGCAAATACAGCTTTGCCATTATAATACAAAAATCACATATGTAAGCAATGTAAAACAGCAGTAAAAAACAATTGAAAAAATTAGAGATACAACTAATAAATAATTTGAAGATCTAACCATATGTATTTACCACACAGTTAAAGTCCCAGTTACTGGTCACAGTTTCGACCTCTCGCGACTATATAATAATAATTAAACCTTACAATATGTGTATATATTAGTATGTAATATATCTATGTATTTAATTTTCTAAAACTACAAATTCTTCCCCATTTTAACAATATCTTTCGTTCATCGGCATGAAATATTTTTTTCTACTGGCACAGCGAAGGTATTGCATTCCAACCACTGAAATCGATTTAAAAATAAAAAAAGCCTCTTCCCAATTTATTCACATGGAATTTTCTTCCATTTTACCAAAAGCATTCATTAATCATTGCAGAATCAAAAATAATTTTTATAAATGGGAAAGAGTGGTGGGGTACAACACACCCGTATTGTTGGGACCAAAAGATGGTGATAAAAGAAATTATTATTATTATTATTGACTGCATTGGCTAACCATCAAAGAGCAAAAACACCCTGTCTTCCAGAAGGTTAAAGATTATTTTGTATTGTACATAATAAAAGTTACTATATATAAACAAGGCATGATAGTTTTATCATGTGTTTCTGGGTGTATTTGCAAAGAAACAGAAATTTGATAGGCTTATTTTAAGCAAGTTAAATACAAAGAAATTTTTGAAGAAATAATCAAATAAATAAATAACCAAGAATCTTAAATGTATTTATAGTAGAAAACAATTGTTTCAATTAGTTTATGCAGAATTTCATGAATATTGATAGGTTTGATGTATTATATATAATCAGTTGTTTTCAGAATATCAAAATGGTAAATACAAATAATTATTCCAAATAATGTGTTAAAATTTTGTAATTTAGTTTATGCTTTTGCATTATAAAATAATGTGTCATAAAATATTCTGCACTTTTAAAAGTTTTTGGATTCTTTTTAATGAAGATTCTGATTTTCTGATGAAGATTCTGAGATTCCTTCTGATTTTTTTTAATGAAGTGTTTATCAACTATAATTTAATTAATTGCTTTTTAATTTAAATTATAAAAGCTAACGAATTGATGTAGTTCCAAATATAGTACTGCATAGTAAAATAATTATATGTATGAGAAATATTTATTAATAATGTCATTATAATATATACTTCATCAAATATTTCTTACTTATTTAATAATTTACTTTCATTGTAAGTTAAATTATCTGGCAGTTGTTTCTTTGTAATTAGTCACCTTAATCTAAATAATAAAAAATTTTCTTCATATTACACTAAAATTTATTTCTGCGAGAATTGTGAGGCAAAGTTAATTATTTTTATAAGAATTTTTTTTGTTATATATAATAATAAGTTTTTTTCCCCTGTAATAATAAATAATTTCTTTAAATATTAGTAAATAGTTTGATGATGATGTAACTTATACTACATGAATAATTATAGATAAATATTTGAATGAATTATTTTTATAATGGTAAAATAAATATTAATACTATACATAGAGTCTTAAATATCTTTCAATCTCACTTGAAATGTAATATTTGAAGCTATAAAAAATAAGCATTTTGATATGTAAATTCAAGGGCAGATTTCATCAATTCTGTTTTCTTGTTACTATGTAAATTAGAATTTTATCATTTTTTAAGCAAACTAATTAAATATTTAGTGTTTAGCATTATAATAAAATAGAGAGGAGAGTTAAATTTTTTTAAATGATATTCTTTATTATGTAAGAAGTAACTCGCTCATTGTCTCTCTCATATATATATAGTAGGCTCTCCTTAACAAGACTCTCTCGATAGTTTGCTAGGTTCTACAATATGGCACTGATCGAACCTTAGCTTTCATATTTTTTGTATTGATTTGGTCATTTACTGACATTAATAGCCAAATTGTTGTACATTGCTGCTTGCTTTATTCATTAAATATTACACATTAAACATGTACATATTTTATGTGCATGTATATATTAAACACATTATATTTGTACATATTTCAATTGCTTAAATTTTTATCTACAATATTTTAATATCCCCTCCTTAAAACTATATTAACACTTGATAATCCTGCAAAATTGCCATCTGGACATGACAATTAAAGAGAGATATAGCATATTTAAAATATAAATGGCATATTGCATAGCATTCAAATTACTAATTGAATTTTATTTTGTGCTTGCAGCTGTATCAAGTGAACTTGTACAATTGCTTTTAGAAAATGATGCCCTTCAACAAGAAACAGATGCCCGGAATATTGCCATAGAACAACTGTTACAGTTAGCTGTTAAAAATACAGAAAATGAACTCAGACCTATTCAGATGTCAGTCATTTTACCTTCTGATGAAAGTGATGTCATTTAAAATTTTGCTTTTTTTAAACATAAGAGCTTTAATTTTGAAATGAATTTTTAAAGCATATTTTCATATACTTATATTTTCTGGCAGCTCAGTAGGTACAATATGTGTTCATAAAAATGCACTGGCACTATTTTATACTTAATTTTAATATATTTTAAATAGAGTAATCTCAGTATAGCATTTGTTTTCCTTCTTTAGTGAAACAAAGTTTATTACACACTTTGATCACTGAACAAATTTTTAACTATTTAAAATTAATCAGTATTTATAGATTTTAGAATTGCTTTAACTATAGATTTAATGACAGCTTTTTATAGTCATGTTTTTGTAACTCATACCAAATGATAGGAAATTATTTTATGAATACCAGCTGGTTCTTAATTTTTACAAAAATAAATAAATTCAATTTTACAAATAATACTTTTATTTCTTTCAAATTGTTTTTATAAGTGAACTGTATTTCCTCTCTGATTTGAGTTAATTCTTTAAACTCTCTAAATTTTGGCGATATTAAACTTCAGTAAATAATTTTATAAAAATAATGAAACGTATGATATTGGTTTTAACACAAAGTAAAACGAAATTATAAACTATATTTATGCATTTATTTTATGATAAAATGACTTTGCAGCTACTGTGAAATGAGGATATTCTTAAGTCAACTACATAATTTATTATTATTTTCAAATATTTTGTATGATTGTAATTTTATAAATAAAGCATTTGTTGCTTTCATTTATTACATGGAGAATACCAACACAGCCATCTTAAAAAAATAGAGGCATTATTTCAAACATTATTAAGTATTTTTTTTCTAGTCAAATTTATTGCAAAAATCATACTTTTTCTTTAAAGATCATCTTTTTATAAATGAAGGATTTTCCAAGACAATTTTATGTATTACTTGGAAATAACAAACATAGGTTTTTGCATTTCGTGTAAATATTGGTGTTTGATGAATTGTTACATCAAGGGTATTCAAACTTTTAGCTTTGTTGGGCTGCCTTGGAATGAAAGAGATTTGTAGTTTGCATTTAACACCAAAACTGATTCAAGCTGAAAAAATTGTTAATTTAACAGTAATGATCAAACTATAGTCCAACCACCCATATCATGGAAAATTCACAATCAGCCAAGTTGGACAAATTAAAAAAAGATTGTCGTCAAATGGCCAGTAATGTTATTCAATGTTATGATTTAAATTGCAATAAAAAGATTTTTACTAATTAAATTTTTAGATTACATAATAATTTTAAAAAAATTAGATGAAAAAAATTCCGTACTACCAATTTTACTTTTTTTCCTTCAAAGAATTTTGTGCTTTATCTAACTAACACTAACAATAAACCCATTGTTCCTGTTCTGTAATTACACTGGATGTTTACCATTCCATGCTATCTGTGATTGGACTATCAGAAGTTTGTAAACATTTACAATCTAACAAATAAATTTCAATAAAAAAGTAAGAAAAAGAAATATTTAATATATATACAAGAAATATTTTTTTTTTCAAGCAGGATTTTTTGAAATAATCATTAAGAAGTTGAAGACATTATAATTGCTAAAATCAAATATATATTAGAAAATTAAGATAAGTAATGTAATGTTATATTTATTGAAAATAAGAACTTCAATGATTTCATTGTTATGAAATTAGTGTTCAAAATAGTTCATTTAATGGCTATATAAAAAGATTGTTGATTAAAGGAAAGTTGTGATTTTAGGTTAAACCACATTCATTCACTGCTGGGTGTCAGGTTGGACAGTTCCTTTTCTTTCTTAACTTGGAATGTTTCCTTTATCCGTAACATATGAATCTCTCTTTTATTAAACAAAGATTTTTGGAAAGATAAAGTAATTGAAGAATTTCTTTATTGCATTAATTAACCATATTTGATTGTGATAATGATAATCAAAATTTTTATTTTTATTTTTTTATGTTTTAAACATTTACTTGCCTGTAAAACTAAAAAAAATTGTGTGTTTATGTGATGTGATTTTAATGTTTAGTAAACAGTACATCAAATTATATTGTTTTTTTAAGTGTTTGAATATAAATATCTGCTCATGTGTTTATTGTTTGCTCAATTTATTATTTTTTGTGTACGTTTACTCATAATTAAGTATTGATTTGATATTCCTGACATAAATTTTAATATACATATGTATGAATAAAGTGTTTTATATTTCTAAATTGTGACATGTCTTATTGAGACAAGTTGTTGAAAATATTTTTTAAGATTTGTGTTATGCAGTATTTAATTATACTGAAAAAAAGATAAGAAAAAATTCTCATATACCTCAATGTTAACTTAATTTTAAAATAAAATAGATTGATAATATGAAACATTAGAATTTGAAATTTTCTTTTAATTATTATTCTCCCATTGTGTGTGTATATATATATATATATATACATATATATATATACAGTTTTCTAAACTTAATTTCCCTTGAAAAAGTAATATATAGAAACATTGTATACTTCTATTATAATTATATTGTAGAATGAAAAATTAACTCTTATCATAGTAGATTACGTTTTCATTTGAAATTCAGAAGTTTCTTTCACTTAAATTATTTTTTAATTATTATATATATTGGTATAATCTGCCAAATTGAACAGAAGTTGGCACTCGGATAAATTTAAAATCATAACTTATTTTTTAATATTGTCAGTGTTAAGACAATTTTTAATGGAGCTTCTCAAAACAATGATGAACAAATTGTTTTAGAAGCAAGCAGTATTTTAGTGCATTAGGAGAAAAATACTTTTGAATTGTAAGTCATGTTATTTGATCTCGAATAAATTTCTTTTTTCCCCTGAGCATTTTAAAGTATATTTTAAAATTATATTTGATATAACAACTATTGTAATATAAAAAATGAATTTGTATCAATATTTAATTTATGCACATCTATAAATGAATAATTTTTTAAAAATAAAAAATTTTTTGTTTACAATAAAAATTCTTTTTCTCCATTATTTGTAATCTGTCTTAATACTGGTAGATTTTAGACATATCAATACCATATTTTATTATATAAAATATTAAAATCATAGATTTATGACTATCAAATTTTTCTTTCTTTATTCAGATGTTTAGCCAAATATATATACATATTTTTTTTCTATGTGGTTTATTAGTATTTTTGATAAAGCATTTCTCTTAAAGAGACACAAAGTGATTTAGGTCAATTATTTCTCATAAAAAAATTATGTAGTGTCCCTAACTTTTTATCATTCTTATTTTTCAATAGATTCAGTTGGCTATTGATGAAATAAGAAAATGGACCTATTTTACTTAATATTGTCTTTCCTTTTATGTATTGTGCAATTGTTACACTATAATAATGGTGCAAATTATGTTTATATTTCTTGATTTTATTGGAACAAATAAAAATTATTTGAAATTACTTCTGTTTTTTATTTATACTTTATTATTTTATGATTAAAAATAATTTTTTTTTTTTAAAGCTTTAAAAAAACTAAATATTTTTTTCTTTTACCATGCAGTAAAACTATTCTTTAATGTAAAAATTAAATTTTGTTGGGTTAATTTATTATATTAGTTCTGAAATCTACAGAAAAATAATTACTGTTAAAAATTACAGGATAAAATAAATTTTATTTCAACAAAATATGACAAAGAATATTATGTGCTACAATTGGAAAATATTTTGAAGATTTATAAATTCTAGTAAAATGAGATAAAACAAGCCAAAATATATAACATAAATAGAAAATAATACAATCTACACTTTTAAAAAATAAAAAAAAGATTTTTCAATATCACAGATTGATAGAAGAAACAATGCACTAAGCAATTCAAGCAGTGATGGAATAAAAAATTTGATTTAATACTTAACAATTATATCACAAAAAATAACTATAATAATTTAAAATAATGAGAAAACCTTTTATTAAACAAATCAGTAATTAACTTTCAATGTAATCAATTACAAATCAATAAATATTGCATGTATTAGCACTAATATTTTGTAAGTGGGAAAATTATTTGCTTATGTCAATAAAATTATGAAACAAGTATATTTAAACAGGGATGTCCAACCTTTTGGCCACATTTGAAGGAGATAAAAAAAACTGCCTCGGGCCAAACTTGCAATATGCTTATTAAATTATAGTTTTAAATAAAAATAACATACAGTTTAAAAACCTGCAACAAATAAATATGAGTTCTAAAGAATAATAATTCTTTGATTTAGTTTCAAGCATTTTTTTTTTTGTTTCATTTTTATAGTTTTAGTCCATAAAATAAAGTGTAGATTGGTATTTAATTATAATAAAATATTCACTTTTTTAGGGAATTCTTATTACATTAAAATTTATTTTTAAGAAAGTAAGATTTGATGTGGGCCCAAGATTGAACAGCCTTGATTCATAACATCTTATATATTCTGAAAAATAAAGTTATTTTTAAATTCATCAACAAATTTAATAGAAGATATGTTTTCAAGTACTTTGAAAAGACGCTTAATTATTTTTCATTAATAACTTCTTCAGACATAAAAATCAATTATTTTAATAAATTAAATTTAATATGTTATTACTTTAAAAGGTTAAATTAAAAAATATATTTTATAGAAGATATACAAATATTACGGTTTCCATTTTATTTTAGATATTGAAATTTTAAAAAAAGGAAGTTAAGTTTTTTTTAAATCTATATGATGTTTTTATAAGGACATTAAAAGAACTATAATTTTCTACCACAAGATGATGTTGAATATTGAGTTATAAATAAAACTACCATGTTATGCATCAAATGAATCATTTGCCATGCTTCTACATCCCGAATATACACAGTACTTTGAAAAAGAAAACTCACAGAAACATTTAACAAAAATAAATAAAAAAAATTTAAAGTGATAAAACAAATCATTATTTAATACTTTTGTTTCACTGAAAGTACTTCACTCATAATACTAAGTAATACCTTGCATGTATACTCTTAAACACAGACATTTTTTAAATCACATTTTCACAATCTTGGGAATCTTTAAAAAATAATTTAAAAAATTTGATATTCCAGAAACAACAAAAACATTATCAACAATATAATAAATAATTTGGCAAGAAATTGTGCAAATATGTATAAAGAAAGCATTAAAATAAGATTCAGTTAAGATGGCAAAATATAAAATAAATGCACAACTAAATGCCTATTTAAGCATTTTTAATTCCAATTCAGATCTTTGATCATTTTTTAAAAATATCTATTTATCACAAATACAATACTGTTTCCATTAAATTATATAATTTACAATTTTTTTAGCATAAAATAGATTGATATGCATCAGAATTCTCATTTTCTTAGGAAACGAGGAAATTTCATACAATAATTAAATATTAATTGTGAAACCTTTTTTAAAGTATATTTAATAGTCAAAAAATAATATTTAAAAATTGCTGTATAACTCACGTTAATCAAAGAGAAAAAAAAATGTGTTTCTTATACATTATATTTTTGCATAATCAATATAAAATTAAAAATAATACTAAGCTAATACTAATACTATATATTTTAGCATAAAGCTAAGTAAAATAAGTGTTAAAAATTTATGGTTAACATAAATATTATTCCCCTGACTATTAATTATTTTAATGATTCTTGAAAATGAGATTCATATTTATTATGAGTGTAAATGAAACAGATTTCTTTATAGTTTTTATCAATATTCATTATCAGTCACTTGTGTTAAAAAAACTAAAATAATAGGATGTTATCCATCTTGCATTTTTAACTAATGCACCAATTTTTATAATATTAATCATTTGCAATATTTGAGAAAGCATTGATGCATATCATAGATTAATAAATGCTAATGAATAATTTCATCAGTCCAACAGAATCCTCCATTCAAAACTAAGATTATTTGTATGCATTAAAGGAGGAAATGGTGGTTCCACCAATTGCCAAGACTCGTCTGCTTTTTGTTCCACTACAGAAACACTTGCATAGGTTGCCTTTGGTACTATAATTAACAGATCTTGTTCTTTTCTAGGAGGTTTACCAGTTAATTGACGACTGCAAGTGTCTAAAGAAGCAGCATGGGCAACAAACAAGATATTACCTAAAAAAGTAAAAAGTATTATTCGTCTCTAATACTTACATGAATTTCTTTCGAAAATTTATTTATGCTCTAGTTTTGGGCAGAAAAGTATTTTTAAGGATTTTGATAGTTTCCTTCCTATAATTTCGAAGATATTTCACTGTTTTAATATGCATATATTTTTTAGGTTTCATGAAAGCATCTTGCATGGAATATGCCATTTCATCTTGTTGTGTGGTGTATGCAATAAGCTCCAAGACTGTTGCAAATTGTAGTCGAAAACTAAATAAAATTTGCTGATAAATAAAATCTCATTAGTCTTTTTACTTCATTTTAATAACATTTTTAAGGAATTTAAAGGTTCAGGTCTGGGAGGTGACATAACAGAGAAAAGTAAATGTCTAAGAACTGTGAAAGTTGTAAAGTGTCAGAATGAATGAAATTGTAAAACAAATCAATTACGTGTTTTGGTTAGTATCTTGCAGAGCATTAGAAAAAAGAATTGGAGAGAATTCATAAACAGATATAATAATGTAATGATTAATTACAGAAAGGCAAGAGGGTTGTTAAGAAAACATGGGGAATTCAAGGTTAATAAAGTTAGGATAATAATTGAATCAGTTAATTTTAGGTCAGGAAGAAGCAAAGAGGCTGTATAATTAGTTTACTATTTATTTTTGTCTTACTCGAAAAATTCAAAAATGCACTACGCAGAAATAATGAATAATACAAATAGTTGATTTCCTTAATCTTTAATATTTGTTATTATGTAAATATATGTATTTCAAATGCTTCAGTTAGTTAAGCAATTTTTACAGAAAATATTGATCTTAAATCCTATTTAATAAACAAAGTTAAAACTATCACACTATATTCTATAAAATTACTATTGCAACTTAATATTAACACTTTAAAATCATTGCATCATTACATTAATACAACTGTCTCATGAGCACATAAGCTATTTTTAACAACAATTATTTAACTTGCACACAAGAAAAAATACATTGTTTAAAAATTTGATGAAAATGCTATTAAATGACATGTATATTAGATTTTTCTAAGATTGTTAATGTGGTTTTATGATTGAATGTTTAAGTTTCTCATCAATAAAAAAAAGATTCTTTAGATACTATGATTGCCTCACATTACATATAAATGATACATTTAGTTTAAAGGTTATAGAAAAATTACATTAATGTAATATAACTCCAAAGAAGAAAGCAGCCTATCTCTTATGAATTTTAATAAAAATAAATGCAATTAATATAAATATTAAGTGATTTTAAATGCATTTATAATAAAAGTGATTTTTTTTATTCATTCCATCAGCTATGTTTTCATTCATTGAATAGACCTGACAGTAAAAAAAAATATAAAAAAAAGTAATATAAAAGGAGAGGATTTTTTTTTCCCCTGTAAAGGGTTTAAAAAATATACCAATATTAAGTGTGAATAGGTTATGCCTTGAGTTTTGATAGGATAAGTATATCTTGACTTCCAATAAAAAGGAAGATTTTCACTGATAACGATGTTCATGATTGCATTCTTTAAGAATAACAAGTTTAGCTAAAATATTAGACTTCTACATGTTATGAAAATAAATTTAAAAAAAAATATTAAAAAATATACCTAATATTACAACACAAGTGTGAAGGTTATGGCACTATGTTTTGATATGATAAGTAGATTTTGACTTTCTATAAAAAAGATGATTTTCACTGATAACAATGTATAACATAATAAGCTTAGCTAAAATATTAAACTTCTAAATGTTATAAAATCAAAATAACAGAGTGTTTTTAATTTAATGGTAATAAGGTGATACTCTGATTAGGTTAGGACAAGATGTAAAATTTGTTTATTGCAAGTGAAATAGAAGTAAACACTAGTTGCTCATGAGAAAGTAAAAGACTTTTCCTAATAAACTGCACAAAATAAAATAAAAACTTTTTTATTATAAAAATCTTACCAGAATATTTTTCTAATATTTTGGACGTAACAAGATAATTACGCATGTAATATTCTTCACTGCTTTCCTTTGTATTCATTAAATCCATTGGTTTAATGACTGGTTCATAACCCATTGAAACATTAAAACCGTAGTTTTTTAATTCTTCCAAATCCATCCACTTTGGCATACCATCTCTATACCACGCTAGCCATTCAAAAAGTCCAGGTTCAATATTAATTGGCAAGTGAGTTTGGTCAGATGCTAAAAATTAAATCAATACCAACATTATAAAGATAAATTATTTTTTTAATAAAATAAAAATCTCAATAAAATTGCTCTTTTAATAATCTTAAACACAACATTACATTATTGTAAATTATGTATCAATAACATGTAAGCAAATTTAAATTGTTTATTTGTTAATTAGTTATCTAAAAACTAATAGATATATTAAAAGCAATTTTATTAAATTTTAAATTACTAGTTTTAGTTACTTAATTTTATAGTAAAGTACAGGTTTCATTAGTAAATTATAAAAATAACTTCATTAATTAAACATATTTTACTAAATGTAGATTCAAAAAAGAATTCTCAACAATATTTAACAAGCACATATATATTAAAAATTAAAGAAAGAGTTCCATTTTTTTTTTCAAATGGAATTGTTTTTACTTCTTAAAATGTATTAATTTTTTGGGTAAAAATAGTAAATTCCATTTTTGAAGAAAAAATGCAAATGAAAGGAATATTTATTTATTTATTTTTCTTCTAATGCAGCTGGCAAATAGACCGTGATCTTCGCCATAAGGGCTGCACCGACGTTACTCACTTTGCATTAACCAGGGGGCGCGTGTAACTTGATGGCAAGCCACGGACGCGGAGTAACACTGCCCCTGCAGCGCTCTACGATCCTATTAAGACCGGGACCTACGGCTTAAAGTGGATTCCGAATCACTACAAAAACCCATGGCAAGGCCGGGATTCGAACCCGATACCTGTGGTACCGAACGCCAGAGCGCTAGCTATTCGGCCATCAGGCTTTCAAAATGAAAGGAATATAAGAATTTTAAATTTTATTCTTATCAATAAATATAAATTACATTTATATAAACATAAATTATGTTTATATAAATATAATTTACATAATAAAAGGAATCAAACTCAACTCAAAAAATAAATTCACGCTTAAATAATTACATTTTTTTATCTGCTTTAAAAACAAATTTTGTACTTCCATGTAATGTATGTATTGTTAGTAATTATATAATTATTAAGTAAAATATTTATAATAAATGGCAATAACTTCTTGTAATTAAGTTAATATGATTTTTTTATTGAAGGCAGTTGAAGACAGTGAAAAACAAGGCAGTTTAAAAGAAATCACAAATAACTTTAATGAAGAAAAAAAATTACAAAAAAACTACATCAACTTAAGAAATTATCATTATGCAAAAATGTAACACTAATTAGGTGATTTTCAGTCAAATAAATATTTAGAATCTATTATAAAAGTTGTGTACATTTGAAAAAAATTTTTAAACATTTTTTTTTTTTTAATTGCTTTAGGTATGTTATCTAAAATATTTCTTACTTATCAACATATTTTTCATATTAAAGAAAAAGTTATTTAAATTCCTAAATTAAAAAATAAAATCCAAAGAAACTGGCTAAGAAAAATTTGTTTTACATTGATAAATGTAATATGTTACATTGATAAATGTTACATTTTTTAAGCTTTCAGATGTATGAATTTTTTACAGTACTTTCATTATATAAGTGTTTCAATTATAACTACAATTGTCTACAATGAATGAAATATACATTTCAGAAAATAAAAAACTTTCATACAGAATAAAAATATTCTATACGAAAAAATATATCTTCCGTATGAATAATAAAAATATTCTGTATGTATTCTGTATATAATGTATTACTTTATTTTGAATAAAATTTGAATCTTTTTTTTTTAAATTTTATTCATACTTACCTTTTAAAGCATTAGTACAGGTTTCTACACATCTTAAGGAAGGGGAACAGAAAACATGTTCAAATTTAACACCAGCTATTTTCATTGCTTCACCTATAATGCAGAATATATTATGCAATTAAATTAGAAAAGAAAATCAATTTATCTTTGAAACCCTTTACATTTTAAAACAATTAAATACATTTTTTTTCAAGGAAGTGATATTCTATTTTATAACTAAATTGTTTATCTACATTAATATATTCCAAAATTTACAGAATGAAAAATAATCATGAAAATATAAATTAATAAAAATCTTGGATCAATATCGTACAAATTTTCAATGAGTTCAATTTATATTACTTTTTTATATGTGTGGCTATTTTGCATGCTACTATTATTTGTTCTTGCAGAAAAAATAATCATAATATGAAATATAATATAATTACAATTTTATTTATAATGCTAACGTTTATTAGTAATGTTCTTTTTATAATAATTGCACTAAAGTAGTTTTTTTTCCCTCAATAACTGCATTATTCATATAAAAAGACAAATTTTATAAATGCATAGATCAATAGGGAAGTATACATCTCAAAGCAATTTCAAAGAGAGATTTTTAAAAAAAAATCAAATCAAGTCAAATTAAGATTATATAGAATTACTAGTATTTAATTAAAAAATTCTTAAATATATCTGTCTATAAATGTAACTAAAAATATGCAAATGCTTAATTTCTTGTAACTTAAAAATCATAAGTTGCTAAGTCGCATGTAAACAAAAAGTTTTAATTTGTTTTTTTCTGAACTGAAAACTGTAAATTGCATTGCAAAATCATAACTAATGATATTGAAGAAATAATTATATTCATGTTTCTATAAGTATTTATGTATTAATACTTTTTATTTATTTGTTTACTCTTTTTGTTAATTTGCTAACTACACTTTTATATAAGTTGAAAGGTTTTTCAAATTAAAAGAATGATATTTTTAATTTGTCCAAACAGAAAAATTCAGGAATTCAAATATGTTTTTTGTTGATTAATTTGATGTAATGAGATTAATCAAAACGATTAGATTTCTTTTTTTTTTTTTTTTTAAGTAATGGAGAAATGACAAAAAAATTTTTTAATGTAAATTTTTTTTAATATATATTTATGTGTGTGTATATGTATCACCATGCATAAGCAAGAAATGACCCATCATATAGTATGCTATGAGGAACAACTACAGTATAAATTTCATTCCATTTTCTTATTTTTGTTTATTAATAAAATTTACCAAAAAAAAAAAAAAAAAAATACAAAATACAAAATTAAGATATTTGTTAGTTGCATACATAAATTTAGACATAAAACCTTATATGTTTCTAAGCAATAAAAATTATGTCACTCTATAATATAATTTCTAAAAAAGAAAAACTGTAAACAAGTTAAATGACAACTAAAAACAAAACAAAAAGTCAATAGAATAGAAATATAAATAAAATAGCATAGTCTTCATATAAATCAGTTATTTATGGAAAATAACTATTAAAAACTACACACAGAATTTTATAAACATTTTAATTAGAGTTCAACTTTCTGATATATAGCAAATGTTACCTGTCAGAGTTGCCTGGAGCAATCCAACTCGAGTAAGAGGACAATCTTTGAAAAAATCTAATGGACCACCTTTACGTTTTGGAACAGACAATGGCATGTTTAAATTTTTTCTAATAAAATTGCCTACAAAAATATAGAGAGATATATAATTAACGCGTATTTTTTATAACATATTATAAGTATGGTATATAAATAATTTGACAAAAGTAAATTGTAATAAGTTGCTCATTTTTTAAATCATATTCTTGATTTAGAAATGAAGGAAAATCTGAAAATATAATTTCTATGGAGTAGAGATAGTGTAAAGGTACAATGACTTCAATAAAATGCAACAAAAATCTTAATAATGTTTCTCCATATAGAATGACTCGCATAACATCCATTGACAAACAATTAAAAAGTATAAAATAATTCTACAACAATAATATAAAAGGGAAAATACCCTAGAATTTTTTATCTACTCCATTAAATCGAAATTATTTTAATGCTGCAATATTTTCTGAATTTTCTATTTACCTTCTTTATCAAAACAAGCCGGTATCCATGCTCCAAAAGTGAAATCTACTCTTTCGGCATGTCTCATAATAAATAATCGTCTGATGCCATGCATTTCGTCCATATTTTTTAAAAATCAAAATAATTTCATTTAATTCGGAAAATGAAACTAGCAATACTATGAAGCGGATGACCTATCAAAGAGCGGTCTGCTATAAATAAACTATTAGTGACAGTCACAGTGTATTTAATCAGAAATACTAATAAAAAATATTTTTGAATTTTATCACTTTCAAACCAAAATGTAATTTTATTAACTGTACATAATGTGCTTCATGTTTCAAATTTTATGTTCTCTGTGAAACAGATTTTTTTATTGTGATTAACAAATTATAAGTAAAAGTAAATGGCTAGATGATAAGAAACACATCTGGGCCACAAAAGTTTAATATCCATTTGCTAATAACAAAAATAAATCGACGTGAAATAAAATATAAATTTGAGTATTAACAACTCGAAATGGAAAATGCTGAAGAAACAGACTTGAAAACATGAATGGGAAGCTTAAAAAAAAAAGTAAAAGTAAAGAAATAAGAAATATCTTACTCTGTAGTCCAATTCATTTTCATAAAAAATAAAATAAAAAAAAAAATTAAAAAAAATGCATTCAGTCTTTGCGATTGGAAACATTTTTCTTTCCAAACGTTAAATATGCGGTGAAAAGAGAAAATTGTAAGATAATTCTGTCCTCAATATAAATTTAAAAGAGTAACAATTGATTACTTACAGATTCGGTTAGAATTTTAAATGAATTTAAACAATGTTATAGTGGCATGGCCCAGAATTAAAGAAGCAGGGGAATTCTTCTAATGCATTTCAATGGGAAATTTTCGTCAATATTATAATTTTCATCAAAAGCAAAGCCTCCAAACAAAATTCTTTAATTCGATGTCAGAGCAACTCATCGGGTAATTCAGCCAATAATGGAAGAGGAATTTCTTTTCTCCCCTTCAATGGTAAATGGTATAAAATCATAAGTTTTTTGAGTGTTTTTTCCCCAGTGCGTGTGTGTGTGTATGTTTTCTCCTTCCCTCTCTATTTAATTATTGTTATTATCTACATTTTTGTAGCAAATTCAACGAACAAAATTCTGTTAATATGAATTTGCTTAAAAGCATCAATTATATTTGGATATTTTTTTCTGTTAATTATAATTAACATATTGAGTATTTATATTTAAATTAACATTTAAAAAAATTAATCTGATTGTGTGATATTTAGAATTAATGCTTAATTATATATATATATATATATATATATATATTACTTTCCTACCTTAAATAAATGGAAATTAAATTTAGTTTAAATAATAAAACAAAAAAATCTGAAATATTTTACTTATTACAATAATTAAATTAGTCGTAATATAATATATACAAAAAAAATGAACAATCTATGCAATAATACAGAATATTAAGCAATAATGACACAGATTACTTGAATTATTTTTTATTTAAAAGATAAAAGTTACAAAATTTAAATGATTAATAAAATAACATAGAGATGCAGACTGTAGAAAAAATTTTCAGCAATAATTTATTTGATAATGTAACGAAAATAACCTTGAAATAAAGACTAGTTTTAAATATTTTAATAACAATAAAAGTTATGTGAAGTTCTTAGTTCTCTTGTTTCTCCAGTTTTTTTATTTTTATTTTGTTTTGTTATATATATATATATATATATATTTGCTAATTAAAACATTTGATGAATATTAAAATAAAAATATCATTAAAGGAAATTGTTTCTGTAATTATTTATATGAATAGTAAATTTGTGATAGTAAAAAAGTAATTTTATTCTAGTTTAATGAGGTATAAAACAATAAAAGTTGACAATCATATTACTTCAAATATTTATATTTGTAATTACTTTTAAATAATTTTTTGCTTTAGGTAAATTTATCTTCAAAGGAAACAAAATAATGCATATAATAAAGCAGAGTCCACATGGGAGTAAGAGTCGAGTCAACCCAGTGGCGATCCCGTGTCTCCGTCCGAGAGCTAAAAACAAGCAACGACATCTGAAGGACAGAAGATCGTAAATGAAGTCAGCGAGAATCCATCTGATGTGTGGAAAAAACGACTCTGGTCGAAACGGGGTCGAGGCACATAATTCTCTCTGAGGGTTCTGCCAAACAGATTTATAATTGGTTAGCAAGGCAGACTCATTTCCTTTCTGGACGCGGCTTTAGAATTAACAAACGTACTAGTAAAATGTATACTAACTTTGAATTATGTAAAATAGTATAAATTTTGTACATTTTTTTTTTATCTAGTTATAAATTTTGTGTAAAATTGTTTAAAATAATAATTTTATTATTGGCCTTCTAATTCATACAAAAGACAGATTCGAGTTTTAAAGAATTTGTATAATTTACACTAATGTTACAATATTCGAAACATGGTTGGAAAGGCAATAGGAAAATACGACAAGGTACAAAGACAAGATGCTGAAGATAACCTTTTTGCACCTCCCTACTTTAAAAAATCCGTTCTTTTCGTATGTTTTTCTGTGGCGCCATCTATTGATAAAACTTATAAATATTCTAATCTATGTCTTCGTACAGAAATCTAAATATTGTTTTTACAATTTTTAATTTAAATGAAGTGAATGTTCAAATTTAAAAGTAAATTTGAAGCAATAGTTAATTTGTTTAACCATTTACAAAAATTGTATGTAATATAATATATGTAAATAAATATAATTATGATGCACTGCTAAAATAATTATTTTGCATAGCAGTTAGTTCATTGTGTTAGTGTAGTATAAGTGCATTGCGTTGTGGTCTTAATAACAGATTAGAGTCCTAATCCTAATATTTTTGTATTTGATTTGTATTTTTGAATTTTTATTATTTGTATTTTTGAAGGGGAGAAAAGGAGCAAAAAGTTTGTTTTGTCTTCTCCTTTACAAATATAGTTTAGTTGATTTAGTTCCATCTTGTGGCATTAACGATGTTACTATCGTTTGACGAAAATCAAGGTTCTCTGTAAATAGCTGATTCCTCGTTCTAAGACTGAATATTAATAAAATAAACTCGATTTTTTAAAACGTATTCTGAAGATATTGCTATGCAGATGGCTTTACAACATACTGTATGTATTTGGTTTCAATTCGTTCTTTTCATGAATATTATCGCAATATTTTTATGTTTCTGTATTCTACATTTTAGTATTCTATTTTTATTATCGAATATTTTTATGTAAAATACCATCCCTTACTTATGTTTTCCAGTATCGCCATCTATTAATGAAATTTATAAATATTCTTAATATAAGACTTCGTACAGAAATCTAAATATTGTCCCCCCCTCCCTTTTTTTGTGGGATGTGTGTTTTAATGATATATTTTTTGCAACAACTAATCTAGTTATGATATATATGAATAATATATATATGAATAATATAATATATGAATAAAAATAAAATTTTCTATAATGCATCTTTAATGAAAATTTCAATAAACATTTTCAATTCCGATTTTTTTTTTTTCTTATAATACTTACTTTTTAAAATATTTTTACTGAAATTATGATAGTTTCAAAATATGTTTCGAATTAATATTAATTAATTTGAATAAATTCATAAATTTAATTCAATTTAATTATTTATTTGGATGTAAGTATAGCACATTTTTTAGTATGTGTGTTTCAATGATATATTTTTTTACAATTAACAATTTAATCTAGTTATATTGACAATAATAATATATGAATGAAAATAAGATTTTCTACTATGAACCTTCAATAAAAATTTAAAAAAATATTATCGATTCTAAAATATTTTTTTCTGATAACACTCGCTTTTTAAAAATTTTTTACTGAATTTACGGTATTTTCCAATTAGGTTTCAATTTAATCTTAATTAATTTGAATAAATTCTTAAATTGAATTTAATTTAATTTTTTAATTTGTTTTTTTTTTAGTATGTGGGTTTCAATGATATATTTTTTACAACAATTTAATCTAGTTTGATTGATAATAATAATATATGAATGAAAATAAGATTTTCTACAATGCACCTTCAATAAAAATTAAAAAACATTTTCGATTCCAAGGTATATTTTTTTCTTATAACACTCACGTTTTAAAATATTTTAACTTATCATATTTTTCAATTAGGTTTCAACTTAATCGTACTTAATTTGAATAAATCCATAAATTTAATTTAATTTAATTATTTGATTTCAATGTTCCATTGAAGATTTAGCATAAATATTCGATTTTAAATTCTGAAGAAAAAGAATATGATCTTTAAAAATTTTCGACAAGTACAAAGTTGACAATAAAAAAAAAAAATACCTCATTTAAATGGAAAAAAGAAAAATAAGAAATGGAAATAGAATATTCTTTCTTTTGATCTATATCATCTTATAATCTTAAGCAACATTTTTACTATATGTTTTAGTATTGTAGGATGTAATATGTTCTAATATGTGTTTATATTTAATTGTGTGAATTCTAATTATTGAGTCAATTCTAAGATGTGTTTATATTTAATTATATATGTGTTTCAATTATATATTTTTTATAATCTAACTATAATGATAATAATATATAAATAAAAATAAAATTTTCTACAATGCATTTTTAATGAAAATTTCAAAAAACATTTTCAATTCCGAACAATTTTTTTTTCCTTATAATACTCACTTTTTAAAATATTTTTACTGAACTTATGATATATTCAAAATATGTTTCGAATTAATCTTACCTAATTTAAATAAATTCATAAATTTAATCAAATTTAATTTAATTATTTGATTTTAATGTTCCGTTGAAGATTTAGCATAAATAATCGATTTTATATTCTGAAGACAAAGAATATGAGCTTTAAAATTTTTCGACAAGTACAAAGATGACATTAAAAAATAAAAAATACCTCATCTAAATGGAAAAAAGAAATTAGAGAATGGAAGTAGAATATTCTTTCTTTTGATCTATATCATCTTATAAACCATCGTATGCAGAATGCTTACGTTTTAGCATTGTAGGATGTGTTTTGCAATGATATATTTATTACAATAACTAATCTAGTTATAATGATAATAATATATGAATAAAAACAAAGATTTTCTACAATGCATCTTCAATGAAAATTAAAAAAACATATTTTTTTTCTTATCATACTCATTTTTAAAATATTTTTACTGAACTTATGATATATTCAAAATATGTTTCGAATTAATCCTACCTAATTAAATAACTTCATACATTTTAATTAAATTTAATTTCACTATTTGATTTCAATATTCCATTGAAGGATTTAGCATAAATAATCGATTTTATATTCTGAAGACAAGAAATGTGAGCTTTACAATTTTTCGAACGTACAAAAATGACATTAAAAAATACCTAGTCTAAATGGAATAAAGAATGGGAATAGAATATTGTTTCTTTTTATCTATATCATCTTATAAACCATCGTATGCAGCATGTTTATGTTTTAGTATTGTAGGATGTGTGTTTTAATAATATATTTTTTACAACAACTAGTTATATTGATAATAATATATGAATAAAAATAAGATTTTCTACAATACACCTTCAATAAAAATTAAAAATCATTTTCGATTGCGAGATATTTTTTTCTTTCTTCTTATAATACTCACTTTTTAAGACATTTTTATTGAACTTATGATATTTTCCAATTAGGTTTCGATTTAATCTTACTTAATTTGAATAACTCTATAAATTCATTTTCCTTTAATTATTTGATTTCGATTTTTCACAGTGATTTAGATAAATATTCGATTTTATATTCAGAAGAAAAGGAATGTGCGTTTTGTAATTTTTCGACAAGTCCAAAAATGACATTAAAAAAAAAAAAAAAAAAAAAAAAAAAATGTCTAATCTAAATGGGGGGAAAAAAAAATCAAAAAAATGGAAACAGAATATTCTTTCTTATGATCTATATCAAGTTATAAACTATCGTATGCGACATTTTTATGTTTTAGTATTGTAGGATGTGTGTTTCAATGATATGTTTTTTACAACTAATCTAGTTATAATGATAATAATATATGAATAAAAATAAGATTTTAAAAAATGCATCTTCAATGAAAATTAAAAAAAAAAATTTCGATTCCAAGATATTTTTTTTTTTACTTATAAAACTCACTTTTAAAAATATTTTTACTGAACTTTCCAATTAGGTTTCGATTTCATATTACCTAATTTGAATAAATTCATAAATTTAATTTAATTTCGATGTTTTACTAGAGATTTTGCAAAAATATTCGATTTTATATTCTGAAGACAAGGAATGTGTTCTTTAGTCATTCGTAATATGAAGTTCTTTTAATTTTTCGACAAGCACATAGTTGACATTCGAAAAAATGCTTAATCTAAATGGAAAAAAAGAAAATAAAGAATGGAAATAGAATATTATTATTTTTTTTAATCTATGCCATCTAATAAAGAATGTAAACACTTTTGGTTATTTCAAAATATCTCTTCAATCTTTAACAGAAATTGAAGAAAACTAAGTAGATTTATATTTTGTTTGAAAGTCCTTTATGAGATTTAAATCATTAAAAAATTTTAGATTATATTGTATGATTACGAAAATTAAAATAATTATTAAATTATATGAACTTCGTTTTATTTCGTTTAATAATGTATTTAATTGATATTATTGATTCTTAAAAAAATTCTATTTTAACTAATTATTGTTATTATTAAATTGAGAAAAAGGAGAAATTATTTTTATGTACATAATAATTCTAATTAATTTTTATTGCTTTATTTCATTTATTTATTTGGTTTTAGTTTTTATTTAGTTAGTTTAAGTTCTATTGAAAATTTTCTAAACATAACAATGAAATTATGAACTATAAATTAATGTATCGAATCTTAATTATATTATTTAAAATCTTTTGAATTCTCTTAACAAAGATTAAGTTGGCGAAAACATATGCAAGTTCATATTTTTTACCATCATATACAATAATTGTAACCTTATTGAATTTAAAAAGCACCTGTTTTAAAAGGATTCAGTTATTTTTAATCGTAACATAATTTATGTAGAATAAAGAAAACAGATATAAAAGTTAAGAAAATTCTTAAAAGTTAGATAATATATTTCTTAAAAGTTAAGAAATATCGCTTATTTTTCTTTTTGTTAGCAAAGAAAAACACAAATTCCAGTTGTAGTCAATTTGCTAGGAATTAAATAAAAATAAAAAACTTGTTTGACTTGAATATTGATTATTTAGATTTTGTTACGGAAACGGACGTACCTGTTTCGGAGTACCTGTAGGGTAAAATATACCCCGAAAACTTCCACATAATCATTAATAAAGTTAAATTACAAATTTGAAATTAAATCATGAAACTAGAAGTAAACAGAAAATTTATGCTATTAAGTTAAAATTGCAAAACAGAAGTAAGTTAAAATTAAGTTTAGTCCAGTTACTCAGGTATTTGCTTGTACATATTCTATTTGCTAAACCAAATACTCGTATAAGCCTTATCCAAAATTACTCCAATTAATGGTACACATGGTACAAAGAAGCAAAAAATACAAAAATTAAACAACTTTATTGCTTACATTTTGGCAATTTCCAGTCACAAGTCAAAGTTGAAGAATGTACTCTACAGTGCATTTGCTACATTTTCTGAAGACAAACTTTGTTGCAGAACTGCTCCTGGTGGTGGGGGTTCTACTATGAAAGTTGCATCGGCTGCATTTTGGTTGCTCAATCCAGGCTCGTTGCTCTTGATGACTGCCCTGTAACCACCAGCATCGGCCTGGTACTCGACATTCCTGTAGATACCATAGGGATCTGTGTAACTGTAGCTGCCTTTGACGTTACCAGCTCCATCAGACGATTCTCGACGATGTTGGTTCATGCCTTGGCCATCACCAAATTCATATCCGAATTCGTAAGGTCTGGGAGGTTCATCAATGGCTTGTTCAGCTTGTTGAAGAATGGTTAAAGGTCCAGATATGGCTATGGCTGCCATTGAAAAAAGAAAGACAGCAACTGCTAGTCGAGTCATCATGGCTGGAGACCAGATTTAATTTTGGAAAACAAGATTACTGAAGATTCTGAGCCAAATAGGTGCCTTATATACAGTTTTTTGGCTAAAAATGTAGCTCAACCCAAATTCTTGGCACGATTTTGAATATCGCCAACTCTGACACATTTAAGCCTTAGCCAGATGTTGAGGCATTCCACTTGGCGTTAAAGTGTCTTGCAAATGACGAGTGAGTTTAACTGCAGGCAAACCAGCTATGGTTATTGAAATGAGTTTCAAGAAATTCTTCGAAATGAAAAGATTGTAATATTCGGGTGTGGTTGATCCATAAGAATAAGAAACTCTTTTCTTTGTTCAGTAAAGAGTAATAAAATTCCAAATCCTTTTCAAGATCTGCCGCTGTCATCGGAATGGTTAACCAAGTGTAAAGGTTAGACCATCTTCCAGACCGGAAAGATTTATGGAAAGTTGTTTTTGGAATTTTGGAATTCATCCGATGTGACCATTTCGAATTGGAAGAATTAGGAGTTTCGATGTAGATTTATTACATTGAAAGTTAACTATGATTGGCATCACTATATTTAAAATAAGAATTTTTTTATTATTTATTTTGGGCTATAAATTGAGGTTATTATTCTAAAACAATTTGGAATGCAATGTACAGTGAATGATCATTATATTTTTGCATAGTATAGAAATATTATTAAAAATTATATTTATATATATAAAGGGTGATTATAATTAAAGTCCCCCTTTTAAAATGTTGTAAAAACAGAAACACTCGTCACAACGAGTTCAAATTAATAAAACTGAAGATACTTGAAGAAGGTGGAAACGGCATGGCCTCAAAAAAAAGTTCCACCGATTTTTTCCATCCGATTTGGTATAGCATTGCTATAATATATGAGCTTTCCACTCACAGTGTCGCAACTGTTGAATGACTTGGAAGTCATTTTTTCCGTTAAAAAACCGAAACAATCAAGCACATTGAACACTACAGTTGGTTTAATGTGCAACTTATGCCAAATACGTTGTAATTTCGATTCAAAATATCACTTTCTTTATGCCACTTACTGCACCATCTATTAATAGATTTTGGAACTTTTTTCTGATGCCGTACCGTTTCCCCATTCTTCAAGTATCTTCAGTTCAAATTTGAACTCATTGTGACGAGTGGTTGTATTTTTACAGCATTTTTAAAGTGGGACTTTCAAAATCACCCTTTACATATAATTATACAGAGGGGCCTGAATGGCCGAGTGGCTAGCGCTCTGGCGCTCGGTACCACAGGTTTCGGGTTCGAGTCCCGGCGGTGCCATGAATGTTTGTAGTGGTTCGGAATCCACATTAAACTGTAGGTCCCGGCCCTAATATGATCGTAGAGCGTTGCGGGGGCATTGTTACTCCGCGTCAGTATCTTCAAGTTACACGCGCCCCCTGGGTAATGCAAAGTGAGTAACGTCTGTGCAGCGTTTGCCTTAAGGCATCCAAGACGTCCATGTCTGTTTGCCAGCTGCATTGGAAAAAATATATATATATATAATTATACATATAATTTTATTTTATAATTTTTTATATAAAATATACATTTTGTAAATATAAATATATGATATTAATATCAATAAATATATTTATATTTATATAATATATATATCAATAAGCATAAATAAAAAAATCGGAGAAATAAATACTATTATTATTTATAATACTAACTATGGTTATAATAAAATTAAATCCGTATTTAAAAATATTTTGTTTTATACAACGCTTTTATTAATTTACATAATTTTCCAACTTCGACGAGATCTTTTTCGTACAACATAAATAAACGTTTTTATTGCCTTTTTTAATTGAAAAAAGTTGTTCTTTATACTTATATTTAAGATATGAACTTTCCCTAATATACTCAAATTTTAAAAATAATGAGATCAGCAATTAAAATTATGATTTACTTTTTTGGTAATGCTAATTGAAGTATTAAAGGAAAACAATCCATGGATAATTTTACTTGAATAATAGAAATCTTCCACTAACGAGAAAAAGCTAATTAACATTTAATTAACCTTAATTTTTTTTTTTTTTTTTTTTTTAGGAAATGTATATTATTCTTTATTATCATCTTATGGATTCTCATACGACCGTAGGAAATTTAAAAAAAAAAACGTATAGAATAATCTAGTAGAAAATGGCTCTTTTTTTATTCCAGGTTTTTCTTTTCATTTATTACAAAGAAAGAACCCTTTCTTTGAATATTATAATAGAAAAATCTAATTCCATATTTTTTTCATATTAATGTGACATATATATAATAGCATATATATAATACGCCTGGTATTGTTTTGCAGCAGAAAATAAAATATTCTTAGATTTGAGAAAATTCAATAAGAAAAATAAATAATAATAAATATCGTAAAAAAATTGCAAAGAAACAATGAAAAATAAATCCTAGCCATTACTGCAAACATCTGATGGCGATTAAAAATTACAGTTAAGCAATTTATAAATCGCTAGTTAAAAATAGAAACATTTTTTTGAATGTAAAATATAAATTATAAGATCATATAATAGAACATTTGAAACAATTAGAATATATATATATATATATATATTTAGAGAGAGACATGGATAGATATTTAACCCGTAAGCTTCAATCATCAAGCTATCAGGGGGCGCCAGTCGTTAACAACAAAAATAAAGTAGTTCTATCCTTAAAAAATAACTACTTGATTCCTCATGAGGTTCGGTCTGTCTCTCTACGGTCTTGTGTTCTCACTTTGGACAAATTAAACAGAGGCTTAAAGTTTAACGTGGATTCCAAACCACTAACGAACATCCATGCCACCGCCAGGATTCGAACCTGAAGCATGTGGTACCAAAGGCCAGAGCGCAAGCCAATTGGCCATCAGACCGCAACGAGGAGAATGGTTACCATTGTGCCTCGAGAGGTTGGATTTCTATCTGTCTGTCCGTGGGAGGTATTTTGTTTCCCTTCTACCTACCAGTGGAAAAAACGATGGAGGCATTCCCCAATCCGCCACCCGGGGACTTGCTCTGTAGGAGGTTACAGCCTCCCCAAGAGAAAGCAGCTACCACTCTCACAAGATTAAGGATGAAGCACCACAAAAATGTGAAACATTCTGCTGATGGCGTTAAAAAATACCAAAAATGTGGCAACTGCCCTGATGTCGAGCTTACTCCTCATCATGTCTTTGATGGCCCAGCTGTTGCAGCCGCCATGCATTGTCTGGACCAACTCTAGGAAGAGGATTTATATTCCGATCTGGCAATCAGCAGTCAATATAGTATTATTCGCGAGCACCACTATATTCGACTTTCTTGTACTCTTCAGGGGATACGACAACAACAACAAAAATTACTTCCAGAATTGCTGCGGCTTGATGGCCAATTGGCTATCGCCCTGGTATCAGAGGTTTCAGGTGTGAATCCTGGCTGTGGCATGGATGTTTGTCAGTGATTCGGAATGAACGATAAACTGTAGATACCAGTCTAATTAACCTAAAGTGTGCACAAAATGACCGCAGAGGACAAACCAAACCAATCTAGAATTATTTTGTAATTTCAGGCTATTTTATAATGAAAAAATATATAAAAAGTTGTACATCCTTAGCATTATAGCTTGTTATAAGAAAAATTATTTGGTAAATCTCTTCTTAATGTATGTATATATATAAAGAAAGATTTAACATATTACAAGTATAGCATATCGCAATAAATTAAATTATTAAATAACGCCTTATAAACACTATACACATGACACTATACACATGTATTAAACTTTTCATTTTATAGAATTAATATTTATTGTGAAATTAATTGATTTTAACAGTAACATCCTCTATATTCATTAGTTTTTTTAATTTAAATGCGAACAGTTTGGATATAATGTTTGATAATTTTCTTTTTATATTTCATTTATTTTATATTTTATCATTCATTTATTTTATTTTATTTTTATATTTGTTATTTTCAAAGCTAAATAAAAAACCTCAAAGGACATAGTTCTGTTAAACAATAACCTTTATTCATGGACACATATATATTGACTACGTGTATAAATTGTGGTATATTTAGAAAATAAAATTTTTATTTAGAGGATGGGTATAAAAATATGTTCTAGATTAAAATTGGCACAAGAAATAATTTATAAAAGAAATCAAGAAAACCTTTTGCAATAAATAGGATCGTATTGTTAGGAAGTGGAGATATTAAATAGAGTGCTTGTCAATAAATCTTTTATAAGAAATAAGAAATCAAAGAGAAAAGCTATTTCTGAAGATCATCAAAATTAAGCAGGTGAGACGAGGAAAGAATTTTCAGTCGAAAAGAAAAAAAGAAAAAGAACATTCCTTTGAAAAAAATTATTTTTTTGTTGATCAGGAAAGAAAAATAAAAAGAAAAAAGAAAAGAAGTTTCTTTTAATAGAATCAAGAACTTATTGAACTGTACTAATGGAAACTTTATAAAAATAATAAAAGAAAACTTTTAATACGATGTGATAATGTTACACTTCTTTTTGTTTTTAAATGTACTATTGCAAAATTTTATTAAATTTTAAAGTAGACTTAGCATTTTTAAATAATATTAATTTGTGTTGAATCTCACTTGGACGACAACTAGCAGCAGCATCTAGACCAAGCCCATGAATCCGTGTGTTCTCATGAAAGGAAACGAACATTTTTAGGAAGGGCATTCAAAGGGTGGTCTTACTCCTTGAAGGTACACATAATCGTAACATCTCTGCAGACAAATATTCAAATTTACTACTGTGCCCAAAAAGTAAGGCCAATTATTTTTTTTAATCAAAAACTTTTTATTTATTCTTCCAAATTTATTTCATCTCCTTCAAAATAATCCTATCTTTCCTATCGCCTCCTAGTAATCCTATCTACTTTTTTTCCTATCTTCAATGCATACCAAAAAGTTATCTTCAAAGCGCTCTACGATTCACGTTGAATCTCTACAATGGACTCAAAATGATGTCCCCGGAGTGCTCCTTTGAGTTTAGGGAATAGCCAGAAGTCGCGCGGTATGAATACGGTGGTTGGGGAACGAAATGGGTTTCATTTTTGGCGAAAAAGTCACGAAGAATCAATGCAGTGTGAGCTGGCGCATTCAGTGTTTTCGGTACCAATCGAGATTTGACGCGTTTGAGGCCAAAAATGAAAGTGACAGATCCGTTTGAAATTCCAACATCATCAGCAAGGTCTCTAATTGTAAATCGACGGTTTGGAAGCACCAAATTTTTAATGTTTTGGACGTGAGCATCGTCGGTTGAGGTGGTTGGTCGACCATAGGGCTCTTCGTCTTCAACGCGTTCTCTGCCTTTTTTGAACTGTTTATAAAACTTCTAAACATTTCTTTTCTTTATAGGAATACTCACCTTATGCTTTCTACAATATTCTATACGTTTCCGCAAACAAAATTGAATGCAAGTTCTTTGCTCAATTAAATTATACATTTCAAAATTCGCCGGAGTCAGTTTTAACGTCTCACAAAGCCAAGCGTAACTTATATTCTAATGAATATTTTGAAGTAAAATTCTCCACAGATGTCAAGGACAATACCAGCACCCCCCTTCCCCCAAAAAAAAAAAAATTCCAAAAGCCCCGGGAATTTTAAATTGAAAATTGGTCTTTTTGAACACAATAGTATATATCGTTTGGTTCACTACGGTCATTTTGTGCACACTTTGGGCAAATTAGACCCAAATAATTGGGACTAATTGGACCTACAGTTTAACGTGGATTCCGAACTACTCATAAACATCCATGCCACCGCCAAGACTCGAACCTGAAGCCTGTGATACCAACGGCCAAAGCATAGCCAATTGGCCGTCAGGCCTCTATATATTGTTAGGGGGAATATACAAATAATTGGTTGTATTTCAACTTCAACGTGTCCCTTTTATTAGAATGATTTATCTATCGAAAATATCTATTATTATCTGAACTAATATAGAACGTTCACATTAAGCCTGCTTTTCCAACAGTAACTGACTAAAATTACAAATTTATTTGGTGAAAATTGCAGTGTTTTGTATTCTTAGTTAAACTAATTTTAATTTTAAGTTTATAACCCATTTTAATAAATTATTCCTGATATTCTTCGCACGTGAAGTAGGTTTATTATTCTGAAGAAAAATAGCAAATAAATTGAAGCAACAGTAAGAAAAATTCTTTTTTATTCTTTTTTAAAATGAGACGTCGAGACATGTATTGTCGAACAGCAAATATAAATCGTCTGAAAGAATCAGACGATTTATATTTGCTGTTCGAACAATTAGGCTTAAAAATTTTGTTATATGCCTGGAAAATTTATTTTTACTGCATGAAATATTTATTAATTAATGCCATTTAAGAGGACGTAATATATATTTCCAAATGAAAATTTATTTTAAATATAAAAATATTTCGTGCAATTTTTTGAAAATTATTGTGAGTTTTTTTTTGCTAATGTCTTTTGTTATAATTAATAGTTTTTGTAAAATATTACATTTATTATTATTATTTTTTTCTTTTTATGGAATAACATATTTTTTGTTATTACTGTAATGTATGAAAAAGTAAAATATTTTTATTATATAAAATAAATTTTCTAATTAAAATTTTATTTATTTTTTATTTAGAAATTTACAATTAGTTATTTAATAGTTTCTTAATTCTTAAAAAAATTCAATAATACAATATAATGAATATTTTATATTATTATAATATTATTCTATTATATTGTTTTTTTTATTACTTTAAGAAAATAGTTATACTTAAAAAATTGATATTTTATTATTATTTTTTTATTTTAATTTATTTTATTTATAATTCAGAATTTTATTATCCCGATTAAAATGAATAAATTCTTATTATTGTACTACATGATCTTGCCTTTAGAATTAGATTAGAAGTTAAAATATTCACTATTGTATTAATTACTAATGATTTATTAGCCTTGGTCATTAGTTTATTATTATTTATTATAATTTCCATTATTGTGTTTTCCTTAAAGCATTTACGCTTCGTCACATTGAACCACGAAATTGTTAATCCTATAACCCCTTTTTTACTATGGGGTGGGGGGGTTAAAACACCACTTCGATGGGTAAATGTTGTTCCCTGAAATATCCAGAGGGAGCAATATCATCATCATTGGCTCAACAGCCCCATGGTAGGCCAAGGCCGTCTGCCTACTGGCAGATTTCGAGACAGGAGATGTTTTTCTTTTTACAAAGTAGATTGTCAGCTCTACACCTAACGCTCTGCAATCACACTGGACCTTAGGTTTAAAGTGGATTTTGAACTGTTACAAACATCCATGGCCCTCCGGGACTCGAACCCGAAATCTATGGCCCAGAGAGCTGGTCACTCAGCCATCAGGATCTAAGGAGCAATAGTCGTGCCTAATTTAGGAATAGTATTAGAGAAAAATCTGAAAACTCCAACCAAACAAAGCAACTGCCGATATAAGACAATTTGTCACATTTTCCACCGATTCTACTCCTATTTTCAAAGAAGTAACTGTGATATTTGTTACTACAAATGAATCGAACTTTCTTTCTCCTGTATGGTAAATTGTTTAACTTATGATTAATAGTCGTCCCTAATTTATGATTAATAGTAGTTAAAAAACCTGAGAACTCCCTCCAGGTAATGCAACTGTTGATATGAGACAATTTGTTACACTCTCCATCGAATCTACTCCTTTTTCAAAAAGTTGAATGCGGTATCTCACTATAAGAATATCGAACTTTCATTCTCCTGTACGGTATATTGTTCCTTTGAGTGTATATTAATATTAGTGAGCCTCAAGTACTAGTTATGCACCCATGAATAGCCCGCTGACGGGCCAACAACAGAGGATAGGGCCTTTCGAGGGGACTTTTAAGGGGAACTACCTTACATTTGCTTAGTGTATGAAAGAAAGTCTTTAAAACTCCCACTAGGCAATGCGATGCGAGGCGCTTTTTACACAGCCAATTTCGCCATTGAGTTTTCACGTTTCTGATACCGCCAACAGATGGCGCCAGAGGCACACATTGCCACTGAGGAACGAGTCAAGTTATACGGTAGTCGCACGCAATGGCGAATATTCTTGGCGAAAAAAATGTAATGGAAAAGCTATATTTTTGAAATGGAGAAAATAATATACATTTATAAATTATCGCTAAATGTATTACAGGATTTTAAAAAAAAATTAATATTTCTGCATCTGTACGTCCTAATATGTATTTAATGGCTACCAATAAAGAATAAAAAACATAAAATAAATATAAATATGAGATTTAATTAAAACATTAATTCATCCACAGACAAAATAAACTATCTCCATTTCTACGAGTTACCAGAATTTATAACATCTGCTGCTAGAATAGTTCATTATAGAAGAGCTCGTAAGCCATTAGCTCAGAAGTTAATTAAAGTTAACTATAAATTCACTCTCATTCTGTTGGCCAGCCGGATTAAAATCATCCTTATTGTAACATTTTAGGGTTGATTAGTTGGCTAATGAGTTTATGTCCTCCTTTGTCGTTAACTATTCGGTATATGGTATTGAACTAATCGTTAAAAGTAATAAAAGCGAATCTAAATATTGTTAAAATCTCCGTTATTATGTAAATATAACTCGTGGTTCAGTGGTAATATATGTTATTAAAAATCAGGGGACTCCGTGGAAATTGTGACAGCTTCTGTTAGCGTCTCGCATCGACAGTACATAATTTTCAGAGGTCCCATTTGACAATTACACTTTAAACGTCTTTCCAAAAAGCAATAACATCCCTCTATAGCCTATGATTGGGCTATTCATGATATACATAAAAGTAATTGAAACCCACCAAAGCGTAAACAATATATATATATATATATTTATTGATATAAAACTTGTTTTATTCAATTGCTTTCGCATTATTATTTAAAACTACATACATTTATTGATTGTTTTTTTTTTTACACTTATTTGTTTGTATCTTAATTTTAATTCTTGTATTAAATGAATATTTAAATTTGTATTTTAAACAGGATAAATAATTTTAATAGAAATTTTTAATGTGATTAATTACATTTTTTTTTTGTAACAAATCGGATTCTTACTTAAATTCACTGTTGCAAAAGCTGAACAAGTTTTTAATTATTTTTTTTCTCCGTTTGCTATATTATTTAAATACTCATAAATATTACTGTCTACTTATTTAGGCTTTAAAAATATTTATAAGAAATAATGCAATTAGTTTTTTGTGTGAAACATGTATAATAGAAAATTTTAACTCTTAACGGTTTAAATATAATTAAAAAAAAATAATAAAAATAAAAGGACCTATAAAAAATGGGAAAAAAAGTATTTTTTGAATAACCTTATACAAAAACTTTTATACTGTTTAAAATTTTTCTACCAATATTTAAATTTTTATGTTAAACAAAAGAAAAAAAATAATGATACTATTCTTTGATAATTAAAATATTACTTATAAATAAATAAAGAAAATGTAGCAAAATATAAAAAATAACACACACACACACATATATATATATATATATATATATATGTAAATAATGAAATTTTTTTGTGTGAAAAATGTTAATTAAAAAATTTAACCTCTAAACGATTCAGTTAAAATAAAAATAAAAAATAAAAAAGGTAAATCTATTAAAAAAAAGTGTTTTTTTAAATAACATAATACAAATTTTTTCATATTAATTAAAATTTTTGTCTTAAAAAAACTAATAATACTATTCTTTGATAATTAAAATATTACTTTTAAATAAATAAAAAATATAGCTAAGTCTAAAAATAATCTCTATAAAAATAATGCAATTTTTTTTTTTCGAGTGTGTGAAAAATATTTGTTAGAAAATTCAAACTCTAAACGATTCAGATATAATAATAAAAAAAAGGAAAACCTATAAAAAATGAGAAAAAAGTAGTTTTTTAAACAACATTATTTTTACAAAAATTTTTTACAAAAAATTTTATATTGGTTAAAATTTTTATGGTAAAAAAAAAATTAATAATACTATTCTTTTATAATTAAAATATTACTTATAAATAAATAAAAAATGTAGAATATATTCAAAACATTGTTTTCTTTTACAATAAACAAATTTGTCACTTTTATTTTATCTGAAAAATGTCTCTGCTTTCCAAACTTTGGAAAGAGAAAACCAGAGACAGAAAAACAACTATTTATGTACCAAAATAACTATTTGCACTAAAATGAAGAAATTTATTTGCAACTTTAAGCAACGTCATTAATAATATTAGTATAATATAGGGCATATTATACTAGTATAGCATAATACAGTTAATTTTTTGTTCGAAAAATGTGTATTAGAAAATTTAAACTCTTAACGATTCAAATATAATTAAGAAAATAGGAAAACCTATAAAAAAAATGAGGAAAAAAAAAGTATTTGTTCAACACCCTTATACAAAAATATTTTATTGATTAAAATTTTTATATCAATATTTAAAATTTTATGTTGAACCAAAAAAAGTAATAATATTATTTTTTGACAATGAAAATATTACTTATAATAAATAAAAAGATAAATAATAATAAATAAATAAAAATAAATATAAAAATATGTTATATATATAAACTTTAAGTAAATAAAAAAATATAAAAAATGTATAAAAAATAAAAAATATTAATAAATATAGAATATAAATATATATAAACTTTAAATAAATAAAAAAATAATTAATAACAAATAACTAAAATAAAAAATAAATGAAAATAAATATTAAAAAATAAAAAAAAAATATTAAAAAATATAGAATTTAAATATCTATAAACTTTAATTAAATAAAAAAATAAATAATAACAAATAAATAAAATAAAAAATAAATGAAAATAAATATTAAAAAAATTAAAAATATTAAAAAATTATAGAAAATATAATTATATATAAAATTTAAAGAAATAAGTTATAATAAACAAATAAAATAAAAATAAATGTAAAAAAATACTTATTTAAAATATATTCAAAGCATTGTTTATTTTCACAATAAACAAATTTGTCACTTTTATTCCATTTGAAAAATGTTTCTATTTTCGAAACTTTGGAAAGAGAAAACTATTTGTGTTCCAAAATAACTAGTAGCACTAAAATGAAGAAATTTATTTGCAACTTTAAGCAACATCATTAATATTCTAAATTGGCTAGATACAGTAGGTGACGATTTTCTTGGAAGCTCGTCTTTTTTTCTTCCGTTATCCAATAACTCAAAAGATTTCAGAGGGATAAGACCGAATATTCAGAACGAGATATTTTACTGGGACGCTTTCCTTCCCAAATTGAGCCATCTGCGGTCGAATGTTCGAACGAATTTACGACTTGTTTACGCAACAAATTTCGAAGCCCAGATAAGCATCTTCCGCACCTACCGAAAAGTTCCAGAAATTTATGTGTTTTGTCGAGAAAACGGTAGCTTTTCGACAAGATTCAGATTAAAACCTACAGAAAACGGTGAGGCAGACGCGTGTTTTACAGTCTTTTTATTTTTCGTTCTATTTTTGTATCGTTTGGTGTCTATCTGCAGACGATACAGAGTTGTTTATCGCGCCGGCTAAGTTGTCAGACGATTTTAAATGGCTTCGCGCTAGCGGAATTTAATTTATTTCCGCAGGGTGTCAATAGATGGCGACAGGAGTTAAGATGCTTCACAGCAACGACTATTTCTACTGATGGTGTCGATAAGATTCAAGTAAGATGGGATATAATCTGTAAAACGACATCTTGACATAAATATCTTGGAACAAAAATAAAAGAAAAATGTCCCTTCACTTGTTTGTTTTCTTTAAGCCATAGTGATGTGTGAGAAACTAATTTACGTATAGTTCAGATAGTTATTTAAAAGATATATTTTATAAAATACTAGTTCATTTTAGCATGAAAATATTTTTAAGTTCTTGGCTCAGTCTACTAGGGAAAAATTGTTTGTTGTTCTGTAAATACTCAGTGCTTGTTTTTGCTGTACATGTTGCAAGATATATACTGATATTTATTAAGAAATTATTTTATTTTAACGATATAATTTTTGTATAGAATTTGGCAACGATTGTGGAGGATAAGTAAAAGAATGGATATAAATATTTATGTGTTGAAATGTAACATAAAAATTAAAGAATAATTTGTAGCAGAATTGGTGAAAGTTGGTAAAATATTTAATAAAGAATAATATTTTCCTTTAATACATTTTTGAAATGTATTGTACAGAAAGATAAATGAACGCTGTAGTATTCAAGTAAAAAATAAATTAATAAATAAATAAATTAATTAAAAAATTTTTATATAGATATAAATGTATCAGGATATATTTCCTCACAAAATAAGATTAAGAAAACAGCATGATATAATTGGCTGAGATGTTATACAAGTTACCCATAAAATGATTTTATAATTACTCAAAAAAGGAAAAGAAAAGTTTACATTATTTAATTATATAATTATTAGCTCGTGAAAGATATTAAATATCAATAAGAAATATTTAATAATATAATTATTAGCTCATAGAAAGAAATTAAAAAAACAGCAACAACAATAAGAAACATTTAAAATCATCCAGGATTACACAAACAGTGTAATTTAATGCAAAACGTTTGCGATATTTTAAAAATTGCCATTGTTAAGTAATAAAGTGTGTTTTGCTAAATTTGTCTCAATTTCCCTGCATAAATATAAGTTTTATGTGTCAAATTAGATTCATTATTAACCAACAAAATCTCGTCACAAAAGCCATGGGACCTCACATACCTTTTTATTTATATGAATATTTTTATTCGAAATTTATTTAATTGGATTCCATTAATGTTAAAAAGAACCAACTAAAATTAAAGCTGATTTATGCCATGTTTTTCTACCTTCTGATTCGGAATGTCTTTTTAATAGTTAAAACATTGTATAGGTAATAAATATTTTTATTAAAACACCAAGCATTATTTAGTTGGTGGTAGCATTACATTCACAAACATGGTAACATTTTTTAGCGGGAAAATGTGCCAAATCTGGTAGACGTATCTTGTTAGAAATCAAGGAGAAAACATAAACAGCTAATGCACCAAATTTAACGATTTTTTTTCTGAATATTGCTGATAATGGGAACTTTTACCATTAAATGAGAGAATAGAGCTTATAATCAGAAACATAAAACAGCTCATAAGCAGCTAATGCACCAAATGTAACGAATTTTTCTGAATATCACTGATGATCAGGTCTTTTACCATTAAATATGTGGACAGAGAAACGTAAATAGCTAATGCACCAAATGTAACGATTTTTCTGAATATCACTGACAATGAGAACTTTTACCATTAAATAAGTGAATAGAGCTTGTACTCAGAAACATAAATACCAAATTTAATGATTTTTCTGAATGATAATAGGAACTTTTATCATTAAATTAGTGAATACAGCTTGTACTCAGAAACATAAACAGCTAATGCACCAAATTTAACGATTTTTCTGAATGATAATGAGAACTTTTATCATTAAATGAGTGAATAGAGCTTATACTCAGAAACATAAACATCTAATGCACCAAATTTAACGATTTTTCTGAATGATAATGAGAACTTTTATCATTAAATTAGTGAATACAGCTTGTACTCAGACACATAAACAGCTAATTCCCAAATTTAAAAATTTTTCTGAATATAATTGATAATGAGAATTTTTACCATTAAATGAGTGAATAGAGCTTATACTCAGAAATATAAAATTTAAATAAAATAATTTATTGCCTTTGGTAATAGATAGCAGCAGGGTTTTACAATCATGTACATGAGATCATTTTGGTAGCTTTTGAACAGATTCTGAATTGGAGATGGAAGAAAAGGTAAAATTGTTCCAAAATAGTGTTCGAAAATGATTAGAACATTGTCGTTGAAATTTCGTCCATTGCAAGTACTGGTTTGATAGAACGGGAGGATGAACTTGCACATTTCTTGAAATAACTCATTTTCCGGGTGAATATCTTTAGCCCAACTGTTAAAATATGATGAGAACTTTTGGGTTATACATTGGAATGAAGGGTACTGAAAAATATACAGCGTGGTACTGACAAAAATACAGCAAATAACATAAAATATTGCGATGTAAGTAACGATTTTGATGTACGTCTTGTAGCTGAAATCCATGTCTTGATAGTCATATATTCATTTATAAAATCGGAAGGCATATTTTTGGAGTAATCATTGTACAGTACAATGTTAGTTGAAATTTATTGGAATTTAACGATGGGAGTTCGAGATGATGTCTTGAATGAAATGATGAAATGAAATGAAAAAATTTTGAAATTTGATGTTTGAAATTTTTGATAAATTTAGACGTTTATGTTATGGAATAACTTTGTAACAATCATTATGGTTATGGTAAAAATTTAATTTCAACAATAGGTTTTCTTAATAATAATAGCTTTTAGAAAAAATCAACAGTGAATGTACAACAAAAGCACGTTGAAAGTTATTGTTGAAAAACACATCAACAACAAAGGCACATTGAAAGTTATTGTTAAAAAATTGTTAAACAAGTTAAATAAAAGTTGTATTATTTATTTGATACTAAGATTAAATAATATATAGAATATCAGAGACGATTTTGATAATTCATCAATTCTCAAAGATTCAGTTTCTTCTAATCCACTAAAAACAAGTAATATAAAAAAGATTTTTTAAAGTCAATTCCTATTTTTTTCCACATTATTGCAGAAAGTCCTTTATAAGTAATTTTCCTTCATTTTTTTAAAATTTATCTGGCGCCATCTATTGGTAGATATATGCAACTTAAATCTAAAAAAAAAAAATTAATTAATTAAATTTAATTAATGAATTAATATTTGAAATAACTGTATTAACATCCAGTGTCATCCACTACAAGTTCAAAAAAATGTATTTGAACTTTATTGGATGAATAAAAAGTGTTTTATGAACGATTGAAAATTTGAACAAGATATATATAGGGAGAATGTGGGCTAATAGAAGGAATTGAAAAAAAGCTTCGGTTTTATTGGCAAGAGTGAAATTCAATGTTAATAAGATCATTAGTAAAATTATGCGACTTACAAATAATGTTATTATGAACTTTATTAATTAATTTAACAATTTTAAGAAATTTATGTAAAGCGTTTAGGAACGAGCAATCACTAATAATTGATAACTATTGTTGCTATTACTAATCCGCCTGGTTCAAGAAAGCCTACACCAGGTCCAGAAGACCCCGTCGCAGGGGACTAGTCCATGGCTAAGGGTAATATGCAGCTTCACTTCAGCGAGGAACCTCGAGGGCTGAAGACTGACTCAACCTCAAGACAATGCTCTAACGATTCTATTAGACCCGGACCTACGGTTTAAAATAGATTCCGGACCACTACAAACATCCATGGTACCGCCGGGATTCGCACCCGAAACCTGAGGCTCCAGAGCGTTAGACACTCGGCCGTTCTGTCCCTGTAAATGATAACTAACAAAGACATTCAAAGACATAATTTGCTAAGGGAAAATTTCTATAGGGAAAAGTACCAAAAATGACACTTCAAATATTTGATACGCTGTTACAATTTTTACGTGGTTCTTTGATATGAAAACAATGAATACAATGCCCGCCAACAGCGAGAATTGAATCATTATCACACTTATTCAATTTTTGTATGTTATTGTAGAGCTACAAGCACATTTTATAAAAATTTATGCATTGAAAATGATTCGTATGTATAATAGCATTCGACCCATGAAATCGACTCATATAATAACTATGAGCACTATCCACTGAATATACCGGTTCTCGTTAGATCACCGAAGTTAAGCATCATTGGGCGCGGTCAGTACTTGGGTGGGTGACCACCTGGGAACACTGCGTGCCGTTGGCAAATGTGGGACCTGAATGGCCGAGTGTCTAGCGCTCTGGCGCTCGGTGCCACAGGTTTCGGGTTCGAATCCCGGCGGTGCCATGGATGTTTGTAGTGGTTCGGAATCCACTTTAAGCCGTAGGTCCCGGCCTCCTATGACTGTAAGAGCGCCACGTAGCAAAAGTCAGGCTTCTACCTACGGGTGCTCCATCACAACAGAAGCTGCTTCCTTCCCCTTCAATCATGAGTCCATATGGGCTTGTGGGCTTGGCCAGCCAAGTGGGATAAGAAACAACAACAAAACAACAACATGAGCATTATCTTGGTGTATAAACATTAAGTTTTTAAAGGAAGCTTCCTTATATTAATGTAACTCTTTGTCCACATTAGCACACGAAACTTTGGAGCTCTGTATAAAAATTAAATATGTATGGTTTCTTTTGCCAGTTTTTAGAAAAGCAGAATTCACGCTCCGCCAAAATCGTTTTTCAAGTCACGTATTAAGTGATTTAAAACCTTCTGCAAAACGCCTGGATGTTCGCTGTTTTTCGTTTCATTCGTTTGTTTTCCGAATTCAAATTGCAATGCTCGTGATCAGAAGAGTGTTTTGCCATTTATTAATTATTTTTTTTTTAATTAAGCATTCTTTCAGCTAATACGGTAAAAGCTACTGCAATCGGGTGAAGTCTGTAAAAATTCCAAATCGTTACTCAGATAAAATTATTATTGTACCAAAATGCAATATTATAATGAATTGCATTACTTGGAGTTTTCTTGTAAGCCTGCTGCAGTCCGCGTGGCCTAATGGATAAGGCGTCTGACTTCGAATCAGAAGATTGCAGGTTCGAGTCCTGTCGCGGACGATTTTTGTAATTTTGTTCTTCTTACGAATTTAATTTTATAAATAATTTAATTTCTATGAATTCAAAAAGTCATTTAAGATAAAATATAAATAGATACGAGTATGAACCATTTTTTTTATTTTTTTATACCATAGATTAAAAAACGTATTTTTTTCTATTTCGTTACTTTTTTTGTATTAATTTTGTATCTTCTTCAATTTCAAATTGTAATCTTTTCAATACTTTTATTTGAAAAAAAATCGTGACAAACGAAAATTAGGATCAGACCACGCAAGTATAAAATAATAAAAATATTTTTTAGGAAACGATATTTTTTATGATATATTTAAATATTTATTCTTAATTAATTATTTTTATAATTATTAACTTATTAGATTGATTTATTATTTTACTACAAATTAATATATTATTAATTATATATTTTTTCTGTAAATAAATTTTTTTTTTTTTACAATTGTCTTAAAAAAGTAGGAGACATTATTTTCAAAATGTCATTTAGGATTTTCTTTTCTTTTTACTAATTTAGCTTTAATTATAAATTAACTTTTATGAATTCAATAACTCATTTAGGATAATATGAACCAGTTATAAAAGCTTTTTATACTAAGATATTTCTTATTTGCTACTTTCAATATTTCATTTTTATTTATTACAATATATTTCAATAATTATTATTTATTATTTATTTCTATTTTTAAATTAATTTATTTTGTTACTTTTATGAAAAAACAGCCGTACTTTTACAAATTAAAACTTTTTCAATTATCGTGTGAAATTAGTAGACTATTTTTTAATAAAAATTAGCTTTCGAAATTAATATCTATGGTGATCTTAATAAAATAGATTAGCTTTCGAAATTAATATCTATGGTGATCTTAATAAAATAGATTAGCTTTCGAAATTAATATCTATGGTGATCTTAATAAAATAGATTAGCTTTCGAAATTAATATCTATGGTGATCTTAATAAAATAGATTAATTTTGCTTCAAATAACGATTAATATAGACTATTTTTGTGTAGTTGTTTATCGAAATATATTAATGGTATTATTTAAATATCATCTTTAAATAAATTGAGACAAAGTTTATCACAAATACTTTTTGCGAGATCCTATTTATTCACTGATATGTTGGTTTAAATTTTATAATTTCGCTGTGCTACGCATGTCAGGATGGCCGAGCGGTCTAAGGCGCCAGACTCAAGGGTTTCCCTTGCTCTGATAGCAGAGTTCTGAGTATTCTGGTCCACGAATGTGGGCGTGGGTTCGAATCCCACTTCTGACAGGCAAATTTTTTTTCAATATGATCTTGGCTTTTTAATATATATTTTTTTTAAATTTAACTAATAAAAATTTTAAATGCATGTACTATAAATGTAATTAAGTTATTTCATAATAAATTCAACGTAAATAATTTTTTGTAACAAATAAGTTTCTTTTAAACTCATTATATTTTATACATTTTACTAAATATATTCTTTAAAATTTTAGATAATAAATATTTTAAATGCATATATGATTTATTTAAATTACTTCATAATAAAGATATGATAAATTATTTTTTGTTTATCAAATATGTATCGTTTAAACTCAATACATTTTGCTAAATATTTTTATATAAAGAATAATAAATAATTTACACTATCGAATATATATATATATATATATATATTTTAAATGAATAATAAAAATACTGAAAAATAATTGAAATGTATAATAAACTGTTGAAAATTGAACAGATTTTGCAATAAATAATAACAACATTCAATTATTTCAAATTCAAGTTTTTTAATCAGATATACTACTAGCAAAATTTTTTGTATTAAATTGTGCTTATTTATTCACTATTGTTGTTCTATAAAAAAAGTTTTTTTTTTATTATTAACTGATTGTTTTTTAAAATATCCGGACTGTATGTAATAAAATGTACAAGCACGTATATTAATAATATAGGCCTGTTATTTAATGATACTTTTGATAATAAATCTGTGACTTTAAATTATTTTTTTAATTATGTTTACGGATAATTGCTAAATTGGAGTTATTTATTAAAATAAAGAATTTGGCTTCGGGTTTAATTAATAAAAAATATTTGAAGGAATTTAGGAATAAATTTTAAAACTTATTGTTTTACAGCTTTTTTTTGTATATTTCTTAGTATCTACATTATTTATTACAAAAAATTCACAGTAAAGATTTGTTATGCTGTTACTATTTTACCGAGGTGTCTTTGATATGAAAATAGCGAATGAAACGCACGCCACCAGCGAGAATCGAATCATCGCCACACTTATTCAATCCTTGTACGTTATTGTTTGGGCTACATCTGATATTGTTGAGCCCATTTTATTAAAATTTATATATTGAAAATGATTCGAACGTCTAATATCATTCGATAAATATAATAACTATGAGCATTATTTTGGTGTATAAGCATTACGACGACGATTTGCCAGATTTGCGGAGAACCTTGTTTGCTTAGCAACATCAATCTCCTGCTTTGTGAGTGAGGGAAATTTCTTAAGCTTTAAGCCCATTGATTAGATAGGAAAAAGTAATATAAGTATATTATGAATTTATTTAAAAATTAATTATTCGAAATTTTTATTAATTAATAATAAAAAAAATGCATATATAATTTTTTTTATATTATTATTATAATTTCAAGAAGGTAATAAAGAAAAAATAGATAAACAATAGAAACAAACAAAAATGTTTGGAGGGGAAATTGTGACTCAGTGGAGAAACTACATGGTCATTCGGAAAGGAGGATATCGGAACGTTAATGAATAATATTCAGAACAGCGCGAGGTCTTTTGTGATTTTTAAAATCAGAAATGTCGTAGACGTAGTTGCTTAGATCATTCAAAACGGAATTATTAATATTTGGAATGGAATTATAAAAGTTTTTTTGTAGTTTTATACACAAATTGTTTAAAACTTGGGAGGGAAAGAGCATGTCTGATATCCTCATCTCACATTATTTTGGTATATAAACATTAGGTTTTTAAGTGAAGCTTTATTGCGAAGACTAGCCCACATTAGCAGACGAAATGTTGGAGCACCATTCAAATCGAAATACGTATGGTTTCTTTAGCCAGTTTTTTAGAAAGCTGAATTTACGATCCGCCTAAAATTGATTTTCTAGTCAAGCATTAAATGATTTAAAATCTTCTGCAAAACGACAGGAAAATTATTATTTTCATTTTATTCGTTTGTTTTTCGAATTCAAATTGAAAAAATCGTGAACAGAAGAATATTCTGGTATTTTTTTAAAATTTATTTATTTATTTTTCAAATTCGACAATTTTTCAGTCAGTACGGTAAAAGCTAAAAGAAATCGTGAGAGGTCTGTAAAAACTCCAAATTTGTGTAATTCAAAATGCAATTCCAAATTTTACATGGGTGAAACTATTATTGTACCAGAGGTAATATTATAATTAAATGCATTTTATGCAGTTATCCCTCTATCAGCAGCAGTCCGCGTAGCCTAATGGATAAGGCGTCTGACTTCGAATCAGAAGATTGCAGGTTCGAGTCCTGTCGCGGACGATGGTGATGTTTTTTTTTTAACAAATTTAATTTTATAATTATAATTTAACTTCTATGAATTCAGTAAGTCACTTAGGATAGAATCTGAACATATCTGAATCATTTTTAAAAGTTTTTTATACCATAGATTAAAAAAAAGTATTTCTTATTTTCCATTTACAAAAGATACGAATTGGCATCAGACCACATTATCATTATAAAATAATAAAAATAATTTTTAACAAACGATATTTTTATTTATAATATATTTAAATATTTATTATTAATCCATTATTTTATTTGTTATTTTATTCAAATTATTTATTATTCTACTGAAAATTAATATATTTTTAATTACTTATTATTTATTTCTGCAAATAAAAAAATTTTCAATTGTCACGAGAAAGTACTAGGAGATTATTTTCATTTTTTTCTTTTTACGAATTTAGTTTTATAATTATAAGTTAAATTTAAGGACAAGGAATCTATTTAAATTCAAGGACACCAAGGACTTCCAAAGACACAACAAGGAGTTGCACAAGTCATTTAGGATATTCCGAACCATTTTTAAAAGCTTTTCATACCATAGAATAAAAATCTTATTTTTTATTTTCTATTTTCAAATTATAATCCTTTCAAAGGTTTTTTTGGAACCAAAATCCTGGCAAACGATACTGGAACTGTCATCAGGCCGCATTGTTTTCATAAAATAATAATAATAATAATAATAAATATTCAACACGTGGACTGAAAAGTTCATAGGCTGACACATAGATGGCGCTACTAGTATTAAATCCATATGAGTTTTAGTTAGCCCTAACCTTCAAAAGACACGTGTATAAATTTGACAGCTGTTGCACTATTAGTATGTGAGGTTAGGGCTAACTAAAATTCATATGGATTTAATACTAGTAGCGCCATCTATGTGTCAGCCTACGACCTTTTCAGTCAACCAGTTATATATACATGTTTTTAATAAACGATATTTTTATTTATTATATATTTATGATTTATTTATTATTTTTTATTTTTAACTACATTTATTATTTTACTTTTGTAAAAAAAATATCCTTATTTCTTCAAATTAAAAATTTTACAATTGTGATGAGAAATTAATTAGGACACTATTTTCAAATACAAATTAGGTTTCCGAAATAATTTCGTACGGCGGCCTTTAATAAAATAGATTATTTTTGCTTCATTAATGACTAATATAAACTATTTATGTTTATTTGCTTATAAATGCTTAACTATTTCGCTAACTGATTTTTATTGCCTTATAATTGTAGAAATATATTAATAGTCTTATTTTAATGCCGTCTATAACTGTCATCTTTGATTACAAAATTAAATGAATTTAAATAGACTGAAGCAAACTTTACCACAAATACTTTTTACGATTTCCTATTTATTCACTGATATGCTGCTTTAAATTTTAAAATTTCCCTTTGCCGCGCATGTCAGGATGGCCGAGCGGTCTAAGGCGCCAGACTCAAGGATTTTCCCTTGCTCTGATAGCAGAGTTCTGAGTATTCTGGTCCACGAATGTGGGCGTGGGTTCGAATCCCACTTCTGACAGAAATTTTTTTTTCTAGTATAATCCAAACTTTTTAATATTTTTGCCTCCAAAAATTTCATGTAAAATTTTAGATAAATATTTTAAATGTATTTGCATTTTATTTAAATTATTTCATAATAAATACATCGTAAAATATTTTTTGTGTGTAAAATAAGTTTATTTTAAACTCAATACATTTTACTAAATATTTTTATGTAATATACGATAAATAATTTATAATACTGGCGAATATATTTTTCTTCGAAATGAATAATAAAAACTATTGAAAATTACAAAAAATGTATAATAAACTATTCGAAATTGATAAGGTTTAGTAATAAATAAAAACAACCTTCAATTATTTCAAATTCAAGTTTCTTTGAGCGGATATACTACTCGTAATTTTTTAATTTTTTTTAATATATTGTGCTGTTTTATTCACTATAGGTTTTTCTATAAAAATTCTTTCTTTATTAACTGATTGTTTTTAAAATATCTGGACTGCAATACTATGTACAAGCACGTATATTAATGATATAGGCCTGTTATTTAATGATACTTTTGATAATAAATCGGTGACTTTAGCTTTTTATTTATTTTTTATTATGTTTACGGATAATTGCTAAATTGGAGTTATTTTTCGTTAATGAAAGAATTAGGTTGTCTGTTTAATTACCAAAAAATATTTTAAGGAAATTATTATAAATTTTAAAACTTAATATTTAACAACTTTTTGTATATTTCTTTGTAAGTAAATGTTTGCTTGCATACCATTTTAAACTCTCTTTAATACTACTATATTTGAATTAAATATAAAACTCCTGAGTAACTGACTCATTCTAAATTACACCTTACTAATAATTATAGATTCTGATTTTATTCTCCGTTAAGCAATAGCCACTAAGTAACTATTTTACTCCTTTTAATGTAACTTTAGGTGCGGGGAATTCTCAAATTCCCGGGAACTCTTTAATAGACACAACCTTTGCCTTTGTTTGTTTGTTTTTCGAATTCAAATTGCAATCCGCCAATTTTTTTTCTTTTTTTTTTTTCTTTCAAATTAGACATTCTTTCAGTCAATACGGTAAAAACTAGTGAAATCGTGAGAGGTCGGTAAAAATTCCAAGTCATTACTCAGATAAAACTATTATTGCAACAGAAGTAATATATAATTAATTGCATTATTTGGAGTTTTGCAAAAAAGTGAGGGAGGGACGTGTGAAATTAGACGCCTGGGCCTTAGATAGGCTTATATCCCCAAATACTAAGGTGAGAAGATGTTAAAAAAGATAACTGTGAGATATAGGAAAAAAAAATATATAAGGATACGATATAGAAAAAGGGGTGGGGGGAATTACTAATTATACTATTTATAAATAATATTTATTAGAAAAAACAGGGAAGGATACAAAAGGGAATTACTGTGTCAATAATCGTCCGCGAATGGGTGGGAATAATCACACACAGGTGATTTATAAAATATATAGTAATTTAATGGTAATAGTGACACATGGTATAGTTTGCAAAAAAGTCTTGCAGTCCGCGTGGCCTAATGGATAAGGCGTCTGACTTCGAATCAGAAGATTGCAGGTTCGAGTCCTGTCGCGGACGATGGTGATATTCCTTTTGACGAATTTAATTTTATAATTATAATTTAACTTTTATGAATTCAATAAGTCAATTAGAATAGAATCTGAATTCTGGGTTCGGAACCGTATTTAAATTATTTTTTTTATTCCATAAAACAAAAAAAAAAAAATCTTATTTTTTACTTTCAAATTGTAATCTTTTCAAAACTTTAATCTTTTTTTTTATTTTCAAATTGTAATCTTTTCAAAACTTTAATCTTATTTTTTATTTCAAAACTTTAATCTTATTTTTTTATTTTCAAATTGTAATCTTTTCAAAACTTTAATCTTATTTTTTTATTTTCAAATTGTAATCTTTTCAAAACTTTAAACTTATTTTGTATTTTGAAATTGTAATCTTTTCAAAACTTTTTTTAATTAAAAATCATGACAAACGAGACTAGAATTGGCAACAGGCCACATTGTCATTATAAAATAATAGAAACGATATTTTTATTTATTAGAACATATGTAAATATTTATTATTAATTAAATATTTTTAGATTTATTAATTTATTTAGATTAAATTATTATTTTACCACATTTTAATACATTATTAAATAATTATTATTTCTATAAATAAAATATTTACATTTTTTTTTTTTTTTTTACGAATTTAGTTTTATAATTATAATTTAACTTTCGGTCTAAGGCGCCAGACTGAAGGGTTTTATGGTTGATGAATGTGGGCGTGGGTTCGAATCCCACTTCTGACAGGCGATTTGTTTTTTAGTATAATCCTAACTTTTTAATATTTTTTGCCCCAAAAAATTTCAATAAAATTTTAGATAATAAATATTTCATATGCATTTATAATTTATTTAAATTATTTCATAATAAATACATCGTTTTAACTATTAATAGTATTTTTGTGTGTGAATCAAATAGATTTCTTTTAAACTCATTGTATTTTATACATTTTACTAAATATTTTTTTGTAGTGCATAATAAATAATCTAAGATATTAGCGAATATATTTTTCTTTGATTTATCTATCATCTACAAAAAATGAATAATAAATTACCGAAAATTGAACAGATTTTGTAATAAATAATAATAACATTCAATTCTTTAAAATTCAAATTTCTTTCAGCGGATATAATAACTATGGATAGTATTTTGGTCTATAAGCATTAATTATTTAAAGAAAGCATCCTTATATTAGTGTAAAGCCTTATTATTCGTTAGCACACGAAAGTATGGAGCACCGTACAAATCGAAATATGTGGGGTTTTAAAAAAGCAGAATTCCCGCTCCGCCCAGAATCACTTTTCTAGTCAAGCATTAAGTGATTTAAAACCTTCTGCAAAACGACTGGAAGTTCGCTGATTTTGTTTTATTTGTTTGTTTTTCCGAATTCAAATTGCAACTCGTGAACATAGAGTATTCTGCCAAATTTTATTTATTTATTATTATTATTTTTTCAAATGAGACATCATTTGACAATACCGTAAAAGATAACGTAATCGCGAGAAGTCTGTAAAAATTCCAGATTTGTGTAATTCAAAATGTAATTCAAAATTTTACTGAAATGATGTTATTGTAAATAATTGCGTTTTTCGGAGTTTTGCTGCCGGTTGTTACAGTCCGCGTGGCCTAATGGATAAGGCGTCTGACTTCGAATCAGAAGATTGCAGGTTCGAGTCCTGTCGCGGACGTCGATGATGTTTTTTTTTTACGAATTTAATTTTGTAATTATAATTTAATTTCTATGAGTTCAATAAGTCATTTAGGAAAGAATCCAAATACATATGAAGCATTTTTAAAAGATTTTTTATACTGTACAGTACAGAGGCCCCATTTTCATTACAAAATACTAAAAATATTTCTTAACAAACGATATTTTTATTATAATATATTTAAATATTTATTATTAATTTATTATTTTACTACAAATTAATAATTATTACTTATTATTTCTACAAATAAAAAAATTTTATATTTGTCCGCAGAAAGTAGGAAACAATTTTAAGCTATTTTCATTATCTTTTTACGAATCTAGTTTTATAATTATAATTTAACTTTTATGAATTTAATATGTCATTTAGAATATTCTGAACTATTTTTAAAAGCTTTTTGTATCATAAAATTAAAAACACTTTTATTATTTTCTATTTTTGAATTGTAATCTTTTCAAAGCTTTTTTGCTTACGCTTTATATTAAAAATTTAATTTCGCTAATTGATTTTCACTGCTTTATAATTGTAGAAATATATTAATAGCATTATTTTAATGCCATCTATACATGCTATCTTTGATTACAAAATTAAATGAATTTAATTAGACTGATGAAAAGTTTACCTGAAATAATTTTCACCAGTTCCTATTTATTCACTTATACACAGCTTTAAAATTTAAAATTTCCTACCTCTACGCGTGTCAGGATGGCCGAGCGGTCTAAGGCGCCAGACTCAAGGATTTTCCCTTCCTCTGATAGCAGAGTTCTGAGTATTCTGGTCCACGAATGTGGGCGTGGGTTCGAATCCCACTTCTGACAAGTTAATTTTAATATTTTAGCTTTATTTTAATATTTTAATATTTTAAACTTTTTAATATTTTTGCACCAAAAAATTTTATTTAAAATCTTAGAAAACAATTATTTTAAATGCATTTACATTTTATTTAAATTTTTCATAATAAATACATGGTAAATTATTTTTTTGTGTATCAAATAAGTTTCCTTTATACTCAATGGATTTTATAAAATATTTTGATATAATGAATAATTTATAATACTAGCGAATATATTTTTCTTTGAAATAAATAATAAAAATTATTGAAAACTACAAAAAATTAATGATAAATTATTGAAAATAGCACATGTTTTGTAATAAAGATTAATTGTATAATAATCGTAAATAAAAATAAATCAAACTAATAGTAAATTTTGCGTAGTAATAGTAAATTTTAAGTAGCGTGGGTTCGAATCTCACTGCTGACAGGTTAATTTTTTTTCACTATGATCATAACTTTTTAATATTTTTGCACCAAAACATTTTATTTAAAATTTAAGAAAGTAAACATTTTAAAGAATTTATAATATATTTAAATTATTTCTAAATAATTACTTAGTGAATTTTTTTTTTTTTTTAGTTTAAATTTCATTCTATTTTTAACATGTTACTACATACTTTTATGCATTGTATAATAAATAATTTATAATACTAGCGAATATATATATTTTTATTTTTCGGTTGTCTACAAAAATGAATAATAAATTATTGAAAATTGAATAGATTATTTAAAGTTCAACTTTATTTGAGTTGAGGCACTACTCGTAAAATTTTTTTGAATTATTTGCTGACTTATTTACTCTTGTTTTGCTATAAAAAAAGGTTTTTCATTAACTGACTGTTTTTGAAAATATCCCAATTAAATATTATTCAAATTACTTTATAATACATTATTAATTATTTTTTGAGAAACAAATGGGTTTCTCTTAAACACTGTCCAGTTTATTCCATCTACTAAATTTTGGGTTTGTTTTTCTGTAATTTTCAATAATTTCGGAAATTAAATGAGGAAACATTAACAAAATTCAGTAAGATATCTTAGTGCAGTGTGAAAATGAAATTTAATAGTCTAGCTATTTTTATCTCATAATGCAGTTGGGATAAAAATAAAAATAAAAACTTTTTAGAACGTTGTTTGTTATCTTTCCCTTTCCCTTTCTATTTATGTGGAAATTATTTTAGTGATATACTTAAATAAATTTTTGCATCTAAATATATTTTTAAATAAATAAATTATTCTTCCATTTTTTTTATATTCAAGCAGATTTTGCAATATCATTAGTTCAATGAATATTTTTAAGCATTTACAATTAATTACAAACATAAGATACCATATATAATTATAATTAATTAAATGCGCAAAAGATAAAACAAATTCTAATTAAAAGATGTTACTATTGAAAAATTTTTTAAATAACTATATATTTATAAAAAATATGTATTTATTCCAATTGTCATATCGTTTGGTATTTTTTTTTTTTTTTTTTTCTACGAAAATCTTCTTTCTTAAAAGAGGCTGGTTATAATTTGTTTTATTTTCTTAATTAAAAGGTATATTTAACATAATTTCTAATTAATTCCTTAATTTAGCATTCATATTGTAGTTTAAACATTTAAACAAATGTTGAAATAATTTTCTATTTTTAAAAATTATTATTTTTTTGATGAAATTATTCTTGTTTTTTGATTCCATTTGCAACGTATTATGAGTATGATACGTATTTTTCTACTCAAATTGCTGTAAAATTAATAAATAAATAAATGAATTAATTTGGTAAAAAAATTAAACCAAACAAATACAGGGTGATTATAATTAAAGTCCCACTTTCAAAATGCTGTAAAAAAAGAACCACGTGACACAATGAGTTCAAATTTGAAAGGAAGATACTTGAAGGAGGGGGAAATGGCAAAAAAAAAAGTTCCAAAATAGTTCCACTAATTTTTCCCGTCCAATTTGGTATGACCTTGCCGTGGTCGTATAACAGTGTCACAACTGTTGAATGACTTGGAAGTCCTTTTTTCCGTCTACAACATTGAACACTAATGTACAATTCATGCCAAATGCATTGTCATTTCCTTTGAAATATCACTAGCAGCCGAATTCACTTTCTGTATGTCGCTTACAGCGCCATCTATTAATACATTGGGGAACTGTTTTTGGTACGGTACAGTTTCCCCTTTCTTCAAGTGTCTTCAATTCAAAGTTGAACTCATTGTGACAAATGTTTCTTTTTTTTAATTATAAATATAATATAATTTTACTAGCCAAACATGATTAACTGGTAAGGCAAATTCATCTATTTCATCAAAATTTACATTTTAAACTTAATGGCTAAATAAAATTTGAGTTTTTTTAAATAAATTATTCTTTGTCGAAAATGTTATAGCAATAAAGGCCTCCATGCATCTAGTTAATTTAAATTTTAAATTTTAGAAGGATCCATGAGTTTCTAAAAAGACTTTAATGAGATTTCGACTTAAGTAATCCTAATAAATAAATTTGTACAAAAGGCAAAGGATTAGATTTTCAAATTTATGTATCAAAGAGATTTTTAGGAAATTTTTTATCGGAATCGAAATTTTATCTTGATAGAAATTATACTATATGTTAAATAAATAAATTTAAACTAACAAGAACGACAACTTAGCATTAACTAAATTTCAAAATAACGTAACATATATGGTACATATATGTTACGTTAAACATAATATTGAAAATAAACATACATAATATTATGTTAAACATAATATTGAAAATAAACATACATAATATTACGTTAAACATAATATTGAAAATAAACATACATAATATTACGTTAAACATAATATTGAAAATAACTTCAAGCATACATTTATTTATCATTATTTCATAATTATTTATGATTTAATTAAAAAGTTTGCTATTAAAAAATAAATAATTTTCTAATCCTAAATATTTTTATTGGTAAATTATAAGCAACAGCCATTTATTGTTTAGTTTTCAAAGTATTTTGATAAGAATATCATTATTTTATGTTTATTTAATATTCAATTTAATACTATTCATTATAGTTGATAATATTATTAGATTATGTCTAAACGAAAACATTGTTTTCAATATTATAAAAATTAAAACAAATGTGATCAATGAATATCTAATGTTTACGAACAAATGCAGAAGGTTATTATAAAATATAATTTACCTTAAAAACATATCCTGTGTAAACAGGATTTTATAAAATAATTCCAACTATATTTTACTGTCAAATCGAACAAATAAGCAAAATCGAATAAATGCATAATTTTGGAACAATACCTATGCATTAAGTAATGAATTACTTTTTCTAAATCTATAATAGCAAATTTTTTATATTATTATTGAAAATAAATAATTGCTTTTTATTCATTTAAAAGTAATTTTTCTTAATTATAACTGGCGAAAAATCAAGAATTTTTTTTTTATGAATTTCGAAAAAAAAAAAAATATGCTTACAGTTTTGAGAAAAATAATTAAAAGAGTATAATATTTTGATTAATTTTTTCATAACTATAAAAATATTGTTTAAAAAAAAAAAGATAGAACTATTTTCAAGCTACTAACAATATACTTTTTTGAGTTTAATTAGTTTTATAATTCTCATTTCTGTTGTGGTTGTTAGTATTTCTAAAAATATGTATAAGATTATTTCTTATATAAAGTAAATAACGTCTTTTTTATTTTAAATTGTGGAAAATATTTATTGATGAAACCCGATCATTTTATTGTTGTTAAAAACCTACATAAAATAAAAAAAATCTTTCTTCAACTATCTATCTATTTATTTTACATACTATTAAAAAGTTAAATTAATCTGATTATGATAAAAAAAAAAAAAAAAAAAAAAAATTATTTCATAGATAAATTTTTTTATCTTATAATGCAATAGAAGAAAAAAATAAAATTAAAATCAGAACAAGAATTTGGCGAAACGTTGTTATCTTTGCATTCTTCTATTACAGTTGTAATTTCCCCGATTTCAGCTTATCTATTGTTAGCGCTCTGCTTTGTACATGTCAGGATGGCCGAGCGGTCTAAGGCGCCAGACTCAAGGGTTTCCCTTGCTCTGTTAGCGGAGTTCTGGGTATTCTGGTCCACGAATGTGGGCGTGGGTTCGAATCCCACTTCTGACAGCGAATTTTTTTCTTCTAACTCTTAATATTTTTAACAAAAATTTAATTTTAAATTTTTAGTAGTTCATAAAAATTTTAATGCATTTTTATTACATTGTAAATTATTCTTTGTGAATCAAATAATTTTTTTTCAAAATCATCGCATTTAACTCAAAATATTTTTATTAAGCATAATTAAAAAAATTAAAATAATAGGGAACATATAGATATTTTTTATTCAATAACTTAAATATTTTTAAAGAAAAAAATTTATTTTAAAATTTTTAGTAGTTGACAAAAATTTTCTAATGCTTTTATAATACATTGTAAATTATTCTTTGTGAATCAAATAGGTAAACTCATTGCATTTTACTCAATAGATATTTTTTTATGGATATTTTTATGGATTTTTCTATAGATTATTTATATAGATTTTTTCTATAGATATATAGAATTTTTTTATTCATCATCATATTTTTGTCCGTCCTCATATTTTTAATCATTTTTATAATTTTTTTTTTCATTAATATTATAAATTTTGGCAAATTTGTAGTAAAATAAAATTTCCTTTAATATTTTTAAATGATGATAAACATGTTAATTCATCTATATAATGTTTGTATGTACTATTAAAATTGTTTAATTGAAATCCATGAAAATATAACACTTATCGTTATAATTTTTTATACCTTTAAATATTCTTTAAAGTCGTTAATAGTTTAGTCGTTTTAGTCGTTTTTTAGTCGTGTTCAAATAATCCTAATACAAAGTTTTCTTCTAGTCAAAAGAATTTCAAACATAATCTAACTAGTTCTTTTTTAATTAAACAAAAACCATTTCCCACCATTGCTGTTTGTGTGGGATACCTAAAGACATCTGGCACCATCTGGTGGCAAAATTAAGAAATTTTCTTTAAATTAAAGTTATTTGGTAAAAAAATATTAAACTAGTTAATTTTTCATATTTAAGTTTATTATTTCGAATATTCTATTTTTATAGTTCGTGTTATAACAAAAGTATTATATCATTTTTAAATACGTTTTTCGTTTATTTAAAATGTTTAATTAAGTGTGTTTTTTTATGTTCTACTTTCTAAATATTTCTTATTTATAAATAGTTAGTCACTGTAATTTTGTCTTTCAGTTTTACAAGCCATATTTTGTAACAGTTTTCATTGTTTCTCATCTGAGATTGAGATTTCCTATCGATTCCTTTGCACTATTCACCCTTTTTGTTCTAGCAAAATTTACCAGAATTAAACACTTTCTCATGAACAATTTTTTATGTGTTAATTAAAAACAGAAATTAACACAAATAAATAAAATTTATTTTAAATCTAAGGTCATGTACATAATCAGGAATACTTTAATTCTCCAAGAAAAACTAACAATGTTTAATTTCTGTAGCAACACTTAATTTGAAAAGCCATAGTTGAAAAATGGTTAGTACTGCAAGGTCAGTGAAGTAGAGTCTTTTAGTCTCTTTTTCTAGAAAATTAATTAACAGTGAGTATTCCTCCTAGTGTTGGAGTCCCACCGGATACTAAAATCGTACATCATAAAACGTCATCCAATTAGAAAGCTGATCTCTCGTTCATGCTCCTGAATGGCTAAACATTTTATGATATGCCATCATATTATTTGTTTGCGATCCAGTTGGCGACCAATATTCTGCAAAACATTAATATCGAGAATGTAAATAAAATAAAATTTCCCAATTAATTTTATCTTATAATACAACATAAAAAAATGTATCGTAACAAAAACCTGTCAAATACTGATTACTTATCTTTCTGTTTTCCTTTTTCCATTCCTCGAGTACTTATCAGTAGTTAAATTTCACATTTTCTCTCAGCTACACGTGTCAGGATGGCCGAGCGGTCTAAGGCGCCAGACTCAAGGGTTAACCTTGCTCTGATAGCAGAGTATTGAGTGTTCTGGTCCACGAATGTGAACGTGGGTTCGAATCCCACTTCTGACAAGAAATTTTTTTGTTCTTTTTAAAATTAATAATTTTTATTATTTTTTGCCAAAAAATATTTCATTTAAAAGTTTTAGAAGGGGACGATAATTATAATACATTTATAATTTATTTAAATTATTTTTTAATGCATTTTAAATTATTCTTTGTGAATTAAATGGGTTTTAAATTAAATGTTTATTAGTTTATAAAAGAATTAAATTAATCAATTAATTAATGATTTTAAAATTAAAATTAATAAAGTTTATTAATTTAATAATGTTTACTAATGAATTAAATTTTTTAAAAACTCATTACGTTTTACACATTTAACTAAATTTTGGATGTGTTTTTCTAATATATTGCAGATATGCATATTTATATGGTTAATTTTTGTATGTTTAACATGAAGGTTAAAAATATTAATTAATAACTCTGTAATTAATTCGATAGTTTCATTTTACTTTGATCGATACATTTTTGCAACTTATTTTATTGGAATTGCAATTAATTATAAAAATATTTAATTAATGATTCCAAAATGTTTTCCGGCATATTTAATTTTATTCGATATATTTCATTTCTCTCATATATTGCTGTTAAATGATTATATAAACAGGTATATATTATTTTTTTTTAGAATGCAAACATTTGCATGCTGTTTATTAAAGCATACGTTTTTACATAAATAATCACAAATTTTAAATAGAAATAGGCAGGAATTTTCTTAAACATCTATCAGAACTGAGTTCTTTCATATTATTTTTCGAGCATTAGTTTATGTAGTCAGATTTAACTTACAAAAAAAAAGTTGAAGACAAGATACAAGGATAACAATAGTATAATTAAATAATTCAGTTGCCGATCATCTCCTAATGTAGCTGAATCTTTTATTAGTTAAAAATTAGTGAATTACATTCAAATAGCTATTGCTTTCTACTGCCCTTTGCCATATGTGGAAATATATCACAGCCATCGTTTTCTACTACACGGTGTGGGCATTATACACTCATCTCCATAAGTTAAGGATAATTCAGAATCACGCAGAAATTGAACTCTAAAATAAAAATTTCACCTGTAGAATTATCACACACATCTTGAAGAAGAATATGCAAATTACAGGAAACCACCAGATGGCGCGGATAGTACGTCACAATGACGAGAGTGTAAGAGAGGGGTATATAAGGAATGGTGGCAAAAAGTAAAATTGCTCACAAGCGCTTTAAAAAGCCTTTCAGTGCAATAACCGCATAGTTATGGCACAAAGGAAGCATTTGGATGATTTTTTACGTGGTAGAATTATCGGACGACTGGAATGTGGACGTACCCAGCTGGATGATGTATCCGAGGAACTTGGAATCGCACAGAGTGTCATCTCCAGGCTTTGGCAACGATTCCAAGATGATGGTAATGTGAGTAGATGTTACAGCACAGGTCGCCCCCGAGTTACAACACCGAATGAGGACCGGTATTTAGCAGTTCCTACCAAAAGAAACAGACGGAGCACAGCATCAGACCTGTCTCGTCAGCTCTCTTCAGCTACCGGTACGACAGTTTCAAGGCAGACCGTGTACAGATGCTTACGGCACATTGGTCTGTATTGCTCGTAGGCCTGTCCGATGTGTTCCACTTACCGCAACTCACTGTCGCCTGCGATTAACCTGGAGTAGGGAGCATGCATTGTGGACACCGCAACAGTGGCCTTATGTGATGTTTTCCGACGAGTCCAGGTTCAGTTTGCAGTCTGATTCTCGCCGGACTTTCATATGGAGAGCACCAGGTGCCGTTTACCACCAAGAGAACACCATTGAACGACACCGTTACGGTGGTGCAGGATTGCTCGTTTGGGGAGGAATTATTCTTGGTTCTAGAACTGACCTGCATGTTGAGAGTGTAACGATGACAGACCACATCTATCGGGAAAAAAAACACATCTTGAAGAAGAATGGAACAACATGTACATTTGTTTCGGGGCGCCATGAGTGCTGAATTTCTGTTTATGAATGACAACGCCCGTCTTCACCGTGCAAACATTGTAGACGAATGCCTTCAATTGGAGGATATCACCCGTATGGATTGGCCAACATATTCACCGGATTTGAATCCAATAGAGCATGTGAGGGATATGCTTGGCCGACGAATTGCAGCCCGTCAACCCCCTCCCATCTGTCAACCGGAACTTCGGAGGGCATTGCTTGACGAGTGGTGTAATATTTCCCAAGATCAGATTGATAATTTGATACTCAGCATGCCTAGGCGTTGTAAGGCCTGTATTGGATCGTCCGGGAGACATACTCCATATTAACCATCATACTAACCATGTTATACTGTTTTTTGTAAATAGGTTCTTTTTTGAAATTTGCTCCAGGGAGTAAAAATCGCAATTTTTATTAATTATGTCAAACATATAGTATCTTTTTTGCTCTTTACCTTTTGTTTAATAAATAGACTTTACAAATAAGTCAAATTTGTTTTGCTTCTGTCTCTTTCGTTGCCTGAACTTCATTATCCTTAATTTATGGAGTGTACTTTAAACATTGATTTTAATATATTCCTGTTATAGCATTTTTTCCATGTGAAGAGTTTGGGCATTTCGTTTCCAGGTGAAAGGAATGTAATTCCTTAACAAGTACATAATAACTATCCATCACTCAAATTTGACAGCAGATAAACAGCATTGTTGATAATTATATTACGCGCATTAGTGTTTTGTACTAATGAGAACAGTCTACCACTCAAATCTGACAGCAGATATTCAGTGTCATGGATAATGAGACCTCATAAAATTAGCGATTGTCTGTTCGAACTTCACAAATCGAAACAATTACAGATGGAATATAGATTATACTATGAGTTGTTGCATCGTGATGGGTAATAGACCATGGTCTGAGGAAGGGTCGACTGCAATGAGAAGTGAAGGAAGCTTTTATATTGTTGTTATATAATGTTGCTATTTAGCTTTATATTATTGCTATTGTATATACTGTTACTATTCGGCTTTACATTGTTGCTATTACATACTGCTATACTGTTGCCATTTTGTTATACTGCTGTTATACTGTTATTGTTATGTACTGTTACATTGTTGCTGTTATATACTCACACTGTTGTTATTCGGTTTTATATTGTTGCTATTATATATTGCTGTTATACTTTTGCTATTCTGCTTTTTATAGTTGCTATACGACTATGTATTGTTGTTATACACTTTACAACTATGTATTGTTGCTATACACTGTTCGGCTAAAATAGCTATTCGGATATTTTCTGTTGGCGTGCGACATAGACCCAAATTTTTTGATAAATAACAGACTCCTAAATAAAACAGTACAATATTCACACATGATAATAAAAATAAAAAAAATAATAATGAAAACAAATAATAATAATAATAAATGTAAAAGCTTAAAAAAATTTTTAGAACCATATCTATGTTTATTATTGCTGCATGCTATAATTTATTTTTCAAATGGAAATAAGAGTGATATTTCGTTCTAAAGTTTTCGTCTGTAAAATAAAAATAGTAATAAATTATTAATCTCTGAAAAAGGCCCGCATAAAATTACACTACCTTACATTTTATTAACCCGGGCACATTTATGCCTTTGTTACAGTTCAAAACATTTTATATTTATGCATAATTTAAAATGTTCTACTTTAATGGCTGCGGCCTAAAATGGAAGCCACAAAGACCTCAATGCATTCGATTCAACTTAACTGGAAAAATACGTCATTCCTCTTTTGTGGTTAACTATATAAAACCTTATTTATGTAAAACATTAGCATGGATTGTGTTTTAAAAGAATATTTAAAGCTCCGGTGGTAAAAGTATGCAAGTTTTAAATTACCTTAGCGACTCGTTTGAAAGGCCATTTTTTCATATATTGTAAAGACTCGTTGCCACTACATTATTTCTAAATTCTAACCAGACAGCTAGAAAAAAATTCGAACGAATTCTGAATTAGAATACAAAAAGCTTTATAAGCCTGAGTTTCTTGAAATTCAAAGTTTCTTACGACTCCAGAGAGGAAGTATATTGATTTATTTTTCCGGTTTTTTTTATTCAAAATCTTGAGCCGCAGCTATGTCAAGAGAATAAGGGAAAAACTCGTTTTTCTCCACTTTTCTGCAAACCCAGGGGACTTACTTCCATTAGCGCTTGTTTTGATTTTTTTTTTTTTTTTTTTTTTTTTATCATTTCTTTTTATTTTATTTTATTTATACTTTTTTTTTTATTATTTTTTTTTTTTCTTTTCTCCCTCTGGAAAAGAATTGCGCGGCAACAGTTCGTTATCGTCTGTTGGTCTTTCTGTCTTTCGAACTTTAAATGGTTTGTTTCTGTTCAAGAGTGTTGCCATTTTTTTAAAACTGAAAAAGTTGTGATTCTATGAAATATTTTTTTGGAATGGTTTATTATCTTTAATTTAATAAATAGCTGACTTATATTTATTATTGTCATATAAATATTTTCATAACATATTATCCAAATAGAAATATAACATTTAATATGATTTCTTTAATAATATATGCATTAGAAATAAAATTGTATGATTGTGATTCTTTAATTCTTTTTTAATTGATGATTCTTTAATTCTTCAGTGATCAGAAATTCTTCAATATTTCTATTCAAAAGTGATTATTATAATTATAATAGGTAATTATTATTAATGAAATATTTCTTTCTATTTCATTTCTCCCTCTGGAAAAGATTTGCGCGGCAACAGTTCGTTATCGTCTGTTGATCTTTCTGTCTTTCGAACTTTAAATGGTTTGTTTCTGTTCAAAGGTGCTGCCATTTTTTTAAAACTAAAAGAGTTGGGATTCTAGGAAATATTTCTTGTAATGGTTTATTACCTTTAATTTAATAAATAGCCGAATTTCGATTCAGGTATATTCATTATTATCATATAAATATTTTCTTAACATATTATCCAAATAGAAATATATAATATAATATCATTTCTTTACTAATATATGCAATAGAAATAAAATTATAGAAGAAAAAAAAATCTTTTAAGATCATTCTTTAATTCTTCAATAAATTCAAGAGTGTTGTCAAGAAGAAGAATGCCTGTTCAAGAAAGTTGCCATTTTTTAAAACTAAAACAAGCTGGAACTCATAGATGACATTCTATGAAATCTGTGTTGCCATGGTTTATTACCTTTAATTTAATAAATGGCTGATTTTTGACTCAAGTATGTTCATTATTATTATATAAATATTTTTTTAACATATTATTCAAATAGAAAAATGTCATATAATATGATTTCTTTATTAATATATATATGCATTGAACAAAAATATATTTAGAAGGAAAAAAAAAAAACTTTTGAGAATTTTATGTTGATTCTTCAATTTTCAGTGATAAGAAATTCTTTAATATTTCCATTCAAAAATGATTATTATAATTAAAATTAGTAAAATATTCTTTTCTATTTTCTTTTTTTTCTCCCCCTGGAAAAGAATTTCGCGGCAACAATTCGTTATCGTCTGTTTGTCTTTCTGTGTTTCGAACTTTAATTGGTTTGTTTCTGTTGTGTTGCCATTTTTTATAACTGAAATAGTTGGAACTCACAGATGAGATTATATAAATTATTTAGGGTTATTATATTATAGGGTTTATTACCTTTAATTTAATAAATGACTGATTTTTGATTTACGTATATTCATTAATATCATATAAATATTTTCTTAACATATCCAAAGAGAAATATGACATATAATATGATTTCTTTATTAATATATGCATTAGAAATAAAATTGTAGAAAAGAAAAAAAACTTTTAAGATGATTCTTTAATTCTTCAGTGATCAGAAGTTCTTCAATATTTCCATTAAAAATGATTAATTATAACAGTTAATTAATATTAATAAAATATTCTTTTCTATTTTATTTTTTTTCTAGCTCCGAAAAAGAATCGCGTGGCAACAGTTCGTTATCGTCTGTTGGTCTTTCTAGAATCAGTGTAGGTGAACGGAGTACCTTGGTCGCAAAGCGACCAAACCTCCTAGTTGCAACATAAAAATATTGTCAGTCGGCTCAAGGCCCATAGTAAATGTAAAACACATTGCATAATTTTAAAGTAAAAATAAAAACTTAGAACTTGGAAACTTGGGTTGTTTGAGTTGCTAGGCCATTAATGAAGCCCTGCAATTTATCTACCTTGTTATCCGCGTTTCTAATTTGTTGGAGAAGTTCTCCAGAGTTTTTTAATTCCGAGAAAATGGATACAAATTCTTTCATAAGTAGCAAAGCATTTTGGATAAAGGGGGCTTGATCCGCGATGCTCCGTAAGTGAGTCAATTAATTTTGGGAGAAGTCATTGTTGATGGTGGCAGTAGTGGCTGGTTGTTGAGATGGTGGTTGATTTTTCGTTGCCGAAGCATAGGAAAAGTTTGGTGTCACCTGTCTGGCTGATACGTGTTTTGGGTATGTTGGTCTTTCTGTATTTCGAAGTTTAAATGGTTTGTTTCTGTTCAAGAATGTTGCAATTTTTTTAAAACTAAAAAAAGTTGGAACACATAGATGACATTCTATGAAATATGTGTTGAATGAAGTATGATTTATTACCTTTAATTTAATAAATGACTGGTTTTTTATTTACGTATATTAATTATTACCATATAAATATTTTATTAACGTTCCATCCAAAAAGAAATATATCATATAATATGATTTATTAATATATACATTAGAAATAAACGAACCTGAAGCCTGTGGTAACAAAGGCCAGAGCCAATTGGCCAACAGGCCGCTGAAACTGCAGAGCAGTTATCTTTAAATATTCTTGTAGACGACGAAATTCTACCTTTGTCAGTGACTGTTCCTGGCATACAAAAAACCAATATCCTTCAAAGTACCACACATATATATATATATATATTTTTTGTCTCGAAAAAATCACTTGAACCAACAAAAAAGCATGTTAACAATTTGAATCAACTTTCAGAATAACTAACAGATCGATTTATTTAACTCGAGTAATAATAAAAATCTAATCTTATTCGTAAAGCAATACAGAAACCCATTCTTTACAGAAGATCTATAACGGCAACCAATTGCTTTTGCTTTACTCCAGCATCAGTATTCGCAGGCAAAATAGTTATTGATTGCACGTGTAAGTATTGATGATACTTATCGGACAACTGGTACGAGTTGCCATTGATCGCAGAGGATACGACAACAACAAAAAAATATAGTTTTTTCTTTTCCGATTCAGCCATAGAATTGGCAGGCCACTTACTTATTTGAAATGTAAGTAACTCAGAGTTTTTGGACACGATTTTGGATGGATAGATGGATTATTAGAAGAATCAATATTACGGATTCTATATCTATTTGGTATTCATTGTTATACGTGATTCATTGTTATTATATATTCATTGTTTCATTATTAGCGTTCCATCCAAAAAGTTCACTTTAAAATATGGAATTCATAGTGTCAATTGGAAATTTTATTTAAATGTGAATTTTATAGTATTAAGTATTTTTTAGTTTTATAGTGTTAAGTATTTTTTAGTTTTATAGTTTTATAGTGTTATTTTTAGTTAATTTTGTTATTTTTTAATTTATCAAAATATAAAATTGTTATGAGAATCAAATCTTTCTGAAGTTAATCGTGCATTAAGCTGCTTCAATTGAGTTTTGCTAAGTCATTTGATATATATGAGTTATTTGAGTAGTTCAGAGTTTTTGGATACGATTTGGTATGGACGGATTATTAGATGGTTTGGTTGGTCGCTCTACGGTCATCTTGTGCATGCGAGGGGTAAACAGACCGGGACTTAGAGTTTAACTTGGATTCCTAAGCACTAACAAACATCCATGCTATCACCAGGATTCGAACCTGAAGCCTGTGACACCAAAGACCAGAGCGCTAGCCACTTGGCCACCAGGCCTGCTGTATTTTTTGGAGAATCAATATTAGTGATTATATGTCCAGTTTCTAGAGATACAGTGTCTAAAATCATGACAGCATACACGCAGCATGGAAAGACACGCTCGGCAAAGGAAAAGAGTGGTTGGAAAGGGAAAGCAAAAGTGATCGCAGAGCTCAATCAGCATCTGGATTCTCCAGTGTCAATCATTAGAGTTAGAAGGCCTCTTCATAAACAGGGTATTTACGCCAGAGTAGCAATTCTCAAGACACTTGTAACAGATGTTAATGGCAAATCTCGTGTACAATGGTGCCACCCTCATAAAACCTGGTTGATTGATAAGTGGAAGAAAGTAATACGAATCATCTTTCACACTTTTCCCAACAAGAAAACGGGTGTACGTGTGGAGGACACCTGCACAAGTGTATGATCGTGATTGTCTCCTGCCAACTGTCAAGCATGGAGGAGGATCTGTCATGATATGGACAGCCATGTCGTGGTTTTCTGCTGGACCAATCGTAACCCTGAAAGGAAGGATCACTGGGGAGAAGTATAGAGAAATTTTAGCTGACCAGGTCCATCCTATGATGCAAACTTTGTTTCCTGCAGGAGAATGGAATTTTCCAGGATAATAATACATTCATCCATTCAGCGGGACTTGACCCACACAGTCACCCGACCTCAATATCATTGAACCGTTATATTATATTTTAGAGCTTCCCATAGGAAATTGATATCTTCCATCGGCATCTCTCCCAGAAATTTCACAATATTTCAATGAAGAATGGTACAATATTCCTCTATTCAGCACTTGTATGAATCGATTCCTAGGCGAATCCAAGCTGTATTACATGCCAAAGACGGTCCTACACCATACTAATAAAGGATTCTGTATAAATCTATGGTTATGTTCATATAAATCTATGGTGTTTCCATTATTTCGATAACCCCCTGTACATACATGCATATATATAGGATTGCATCTTTTAATATTTATTAATATTTATGCAATAGTAAATAAAACAACCTACTGATACATTATTCACATTAAAAATTAGTTTACAGGCAGTCAAGCTAGCAATGAAAGAACGAGTTTATCTTTTTGACCTGAAAGTCTTAATAAGTTTTATTTTCTGAAACCTGGCAACGCCGCGCTATATGTACTAGCAAATATATATAAAAAGAAAGCTGGCTCAAGTTCAAAAGAACCGAAAAGTGCGAATAACCAAGACAAATATATGTCGGGAACTTCTTATTAATTAGAATTCGCACAACTTTCTTTCCCCTGGAAGTTTTCGTTCGAGTGTTGGTTCTTCAAGAAGTTTTGATGAACGCCCCATGCATTTTTCAAGGCACCGCAGACGGCCGCCATTTGTCAATTCGGGATCTCTTGACAGTTTGTTCGCTTTCAATGAGATGTAAAAATGATTTAATATCAATAATTGAATTGATTTGCCGTCAGCCTAAGGCCTTTGAATTTGCTTACACTATTGATTTAGTGTAAGTCTCCTTTGAATAAAATGGGTCGTTTTGCCTGTAATTACAGGAGATGTCTCATAAAAGTTTTACCATTTTATTACTTGTTATTGAATAAATTTATGAATAATTTTATACATTAATTATTTTAATAGGATATTAATTAAAGTCATAGATAATTAAATTCAATAGATTTTAACGTCAAAGTACTTGACAGCTTGATAGCCTTTTTTATAATTTTTTTTTTTTATTTTGCAGAAACTTCGAAGAAATTCTAAAAAAAAAAAAAAAAAAATTGTAATTGACTTGTTTGGTACCATATTGGATGAATCTATATAAAAGAAAATCTAACTCTATTTAAATAAATTCACTGAAAAATATAAATAGAAATATTGAAACTGAAAAGCATTTAAATATATTTGAAATAATTCTACAATAATTATCAGAAAATACTACAATCATGTTAACAAAAGTTTCATGTTACAGTTATCAAGAAAAAAAATTAAGATTGTAACCATGCTTCCTCCTACACACTGGCAAGAATGCCCCCCTGTGGCGTTCAAAAGGAATGTTCAGTCGGCTTATAGACTCTCATCCAGAGAGGAAGAATATTTCTCGCACCCTGTGCCTAGCCAAGTTTCACGTTTTCGCCTTAGAAGTGGAATCCTTCACCAAATCTATAATATGTCTTTCATAATCATCAGTGGCACAGCAGTTGCATGGTGAGCCAAGGCCGTCTGCTTACTGGCAGATTTCTAGACGGTAGATGACTCTTTCTACGGGTTAAGTTTGTCAGCTCTGGCGGGCGAGTGGTTAAACCCAACACAATTATGACCATGATATGAATTTTATACAGGGGATGTAGCTCAGTGGTAGAGCGTTCGCTTTGCATGTGAAAGGCCCAGGGTTCGATCCCCTGCATCTGCAGTTTTGGTTTTTTGTTATTATTTCATTAAAACTATTAGGAAAATTAAATTGAAAGATTAACTAAAAGCAAATAAAAAAAAAAATGAAATTTTTTTTCCAATCAGCGATCTCGTAGGCAAAGGGTTGTACTGTTTGTTTACGTTTTTTGTATATGTTTACGGCATCGACAACTGGTCCCTAATTGTACCGAATTTAAAACTTAACTTTTAAATTCTTTTATTTTTTATCTTACTTTTTTATAAATAGTTTTTTTTTTTTTTTTTTTTGAGTACCTACTTAATTTGAATTTTTAGAAACATTTACCTTTAATTTTACTAACAATAATTAAGCAGCCATTTAAAATTCCAAACATATCTATAAATTAAGATGAGGAGGTTTAAGGGGTATTTCCCCCTGTTGGTACTCCGTAATCGGTACGCCAGTTGCCAGTTGCCAGTATGCCAAACGCTCTACTGTCGTATTTGGCCGCGACCTACTGTTTAAAGTGGTTTTGAACCACTACAAACATCCACGGCCCCATCGAGACTCGAACCCGAAATTTGAGGCACTAATCATTTCGTCATCAGTTACCTATATATATTACATGTTTTAATATTGATGCAATACTAAATAAATCACTATATGCATTATTCATATTTAAATTTATTTTATTGACATCAATCAATGAAAGAACGATGATTTTAGACCTAAAAGAGTTAATAAGTTTTATTTTCGAAACCTGGCAACGCTGTGTTATATGTGCTAGCAAATATATATAAAAAGAAAGCTGGCCCAAGCTCAAAAGAACCGAAATGTGCGAATAACCAAGACAAATATATGTGGGAACTTCTTATTAATTAGAATTCGCACAACTTTCTTTCCCTCTGAGTGTCGGTTCTTCAAGAAGTTTTGATGAACGCCCCATGCATTTTTCAAGGCACCGCAGACGGCCGCTATTTGTCAATTCGTGATCTTTTGACAGTTAGTTCGCTTTCAATGAGATTTTAAAAATTATTTAATATCAATAATTGAATTGATTTGCTGTCAACCTAAGGCTCTGAATTTACTTACACTAAATCAATAGTCATCTATGAATAAATGGGCCATTTTGCCCTTAATTACATGAGATGTTCCTTGAAGTTTTCATATTTTATTATTTGTTATAGAATGAAAGTAAATTTATGAGCCATTTTCTGTATTAATTATTTTTATAGTATATAAATTAAAGCTATAGATAATTAATTTAAATACATTTTAAAGACAAAGTACTGGATGGATTTAATTTTTCAGAAAATCTGAGGAAATTGTAAAAAGGTTTGTTATTGATTAGTTTGTTACCATTTCGTCAAAATCAATTTAAAAGAAAATCTTACTTTATATAAGTAAATTCCCGGAAAAAATATAAATAAAAATAAACAAATATTAAAATTGAAAATAATTTAAATATATTTGAAATAATTCTACTATAATTATCAGAAAGCAATACAATCAGGATAACAAAAGTATCAAGGAAAAACAAATAAGATTACAATCATGATTCTTCCTACGCACTGGCAGGATTGCCCCCTTTGGCTTTCAGGAAAAATTTTCAGTTGGCTTACAGACTCTCATCCGGAGAGGAATCATATTTCTTGCACCCTGCGTCTGACCAAAGTTCGGGTTTTCAGCTTAGAAGTGGAATACTTCTACGAATCGATAATTATATGTCTTTATCATCATCAGCGGCGCAACAGTCCTATGGTGGGCCAAGGCCGTCTTCCTGCTGGCGGATTTCTGCAGGTAGATGACTCTTTTTAACGAATAGATTTGTCAGCTCTACGTAAAACGCTCTACAGTCATATTTGACTGGGACTTCCGGTTTAAAGTGAATTTCGAACCACCACAAACACCCAAGTCACCACCGAGACCCGAAACCTGAGGCACTAATCACACGGCCATCAGACCCCTATCTATATATATATATATATATATATATATATATATATATATATATATATACAAATATATCGACATATATCGACAGATAGATAGATAGCAACTCTTTATAACTATGCAATGCTAATTAAACAACCTACTGATACATTATTCACAGTAAAATTTATCCATGAAATCCAATGAATGAGCGAGCTTATATTTTTTGTCTCGAAAGAGTTAATAAGTTTTATTTTCTGAAACCTGGTAACTCCGTGTTATATATGCTTGTAAATATATGAAAAGAAAGCTGTCTCAAGTCCAAAAGAACCGAAAAGTGCGAATAACCAAGACAAATATATTGAGAACTTCTTATTAATTAGAATTCGCACAACTTTCTTTCCCCTGGAAGTTTTCGTTCGAGTGTTGGTTCTTCAAGAAGTTTTGATGAACGCCCCATGCATTTTTCAAGGCACCGCAGACGGCCGCCATTTGTCAATTCGTGATCTTTTGACAGTTAGTTCGCTTTCAATAAGATTTAAAAAATGATTTAATATCAATAATTGAATTGATTTGCTGTCAACCCAAGGCTTTGAATTTACTTGCACTAAATCAATAGTCACCTTTGAATAAGTGGGTCGTTTTGCACGTAATTACATGAGATGTCCCATGGAATTTTTTACCATTTTATTATGTGTTAATGAATAAAAATAAAATTTATGAGACATTTTATGCATTAATTATTTTAATAGGATATTAATTAAAGATATAGATAATTAAACTAAATAGACACAATGACAAATTAAATTTAATGACAAAGTACAAGCACTAGATAGATTTTTATAATTTTTTTTATTTTGCAGAAAATTCGAGGAAATTCTCAGTGAAATTGTAATTGACTTATTTGGTACACTTTTGGATCATCCATTTAAAGAAAATTTAACTTTATTTAAATAAATTCACTAAAAATTACGCTTTGAAGTAGGGGTCTCCATTTCTAGGCCAAAGAGCCCGAAACTCGGCTACGCGCAGGGTGCTTGAAATAGGCTTCCTCTCCGGGTGAGATTCTGTAGGCCAACTGACAATTTCTGTTGGAAATGCCACAACTCTTGACAGTGAGTTGGATGAAGCATGGTTACATTCTGAATTTAATGTAATTTCAGATAAAAAATGCCGCATAATTATCTTAGCAGATTGATGTGATCTTTCATTCTAATATTACTAACAGTTTAAATTTTGAACAAAACCAATTTTTTTAAAAATTCTAATTTTTATGTCGTAAACAACTTAAAAATAAAAATAATAAATTGGTAGTAATTTTCCGTACATTTTTTTATATTTTTTATCAAAATTTTCGTTTGTTTTTTAAGACGTAAACTTTATCATTGTATCATTTGTAAATTTCTGTGAATTTTCGTAAATTATGAGAACCATTTCCTTATTTTTATTAATCAGATAATAATTAAATTTTTTATCTAGTTTTCGAAACGCCATAGTTTGTCATCCTAGAAAAGGATAACGATTCTTAATTAATTATATAATTTTTTTTTAAAATATAAAAAAAGAATTACATTTAGCTGTCATTATCTAAAATAAAAGAATTATATTTAGTTGTCGTACTATGTGATTTTGGTGAAACAAATCATTAAATAATACCAATTTCAGTACTGTATAAATAATACCAGTTTTCAAACAAAAGTCTAATTTTAAATTACCAAAGAAAAAAAAATTAAAAGTTCATTTATGTATTACCGTCTTCACAAAAATTCCTTTATTGATACTTTTATATCAAAATTTTATTATAAACAGATTTTAACCATCGACTACAAAATTCCGCTGTTTTAAATTCATACATTGGGTCATTATTGCACTCACTTAAAAGGCCTACATTCGACCTCTTAAAGAAGTACTACAAATAAATATTGAAGGATTGCAATTACTGAATAGTTATCGCTTTTTCTGATTTTTTTATTAAATTCTTTAAAAATTATTTTATTATCAGTTTTTACATATCAGTTATTGCGTTATTGCTTAAAATTTGATTAAATAGATCTACTTCAGTGGGCTGGGATCACTGATCATGTACGTGACATCTAGCAGTAGATTTCCAGTGTCATTAAAACTAATCAAGATATAAATGTAAAACAACCATAACTGATCCTAGCGCCACTCTTTGTAGCTAAGTATCTATTGTAATAAAAACTTATATGTATACAGGGGGATTATAATTAAAGTCCCACTTTTAAAATGCTATAAAAAAGAACCACTCGTCACAATGAGTTCAAATTTGAACTGAAGATACTTGAAGAAGAGGGAAATGATATGGCATCAAAAAAAGTTCCACCGATTTTTCCCATCCAATTTGGTATGACCTTGCCGTGGTGGATGAGGTTTCTACTAAAAGTTTCACAACTATTGAATGATTTGGTTATTTTTTTTCCCGTCAAAAAACCTAAACAATCAAACCCATTGAACACTGCAGTTGGTTTAATGTGCAACTCAGGCCAAATACGCAATAATTTCAATTCAAAACATCACTGGCAGCCGAATTCACTTTCTTTAGGCCGCTTACACCGCCATCTATGAATACACTTTGGAACTTTTGAGATGGTCCCTTATAAAATCTAAACGTTAAATAGAAATTCTCTCTTATTATTAATTTATTTCCTTACTTAAAATAAAAACAGATAAATTTCTTTTTGAAAAAGCGAACACACTAATAATATATTTCAACTGCTATAATCAAATATGATTACAAGCAGAAGCAATAAGATGTTACGTATAAAAAGAAACACCAATTTTTGGAGCATAAAAAATAAATGTGTTCTATTTATTAAAATAAGAAGAGAGTAAGAGAATCTGATGTTATAGAAAATTCCATGCTTCGATAACTTGGGCTGGAGAAATACAGCTTGGAAAATAATAACTGGTGTTTTCTGAAAGTTGTATCTGGAAAATTGCTTTCTTTGAAAGCATCTCTTTGGAGACAGCTCGCTTTAAAAAAAATGTGAGAGTATGTTTAGTTGAATACTCTTTTTCAAATGGCGGATTTAAAAAAAAAAAATTCTTTTTAAGATTTGGATATGATGATATTTGATATGCTTTTTGAACATCAACACATAATGATTTCGAGATGTTTTTCTTCGAATCGGAAATTCAATATTCGTTTATTTCAAAATGGAAGTAGAGGTAGATTTTTAAAAGATATAAATGTTATAGGGCTTTTTTTACTTCTAGTATAACATTCTAAAATAATATTTTTTGTTTTGTTTTTAATCCATTAACACCTTTTTTACTTCAAAATAGGCACAGAAAGATGTAATTACTTTTAGTATCTACGAAGAAATTTTTTACGTAAAAATAAAAAAGCACACTGCTTTTTTAAACGAAAATAAACGAATGTTTGCGCGACCATCATAGGTCGAAATAATTTCAGATTGAATATGAACTATACTATTATACTATGAGTTGTTCCATCGTGATTTGTGATCGATCATGCGATGAAAAATGTCTACTCCAATGAGAAGTGAGGAAAGCTGACTCCCCCTCTTGACGGATTGTCTTAAAAGGAGGTTTTTGGTGGAGCAGAGAAAGAATTCTACGACGACTTGACCAGAAATGTTGTTTTTCTTTTTTTCTCTGAAGTGACTGTATAGGCCGGAGATTCCGCCTGTTTTTAAAAGTAACCCTTTGTGGTTTCGTGTATCCCGCTATGTGATAATTAAGGTCGGCCGCAGACCACGTATTTTTAGATTCGACCCAGACTCGAAAGCTCTGAAAATCTCTTACCACGTTGTGACATGTATTTGTGAATTTGTGAATCAAATTTAATCTTTAATTTTAAAATTTTTTTGTAAATAATAAATTATAATAATCCGAAGTTCTGTATTTGTATATATATATATATATATATAGTGCTTGCAAATAAAATTAAAATGTTTGCAAGATCTTTATAGTGGCCTTCTGCTTGAATTCGTTATAGGTCTAGTACAGGTATCGACGTTATAATATATAAACATTTATATATAATGAATATGGATAAATGAATGGTATAACACCATTCTACGATTTTCAAAATTACGAATTTTAGAGATGACCCCTTATAGAACCTATGCGTTAATTAGAAATTCCTTCACATTATTAATTTATTTCCTTACTTAAAATAAAAACAGATACATTTCTTTTTGAAAAAGCGAACACACTAATAATATATTTCAACTGCTATAATCAAATATGATTACAAGAAGCAGTAAGATGTTGCGTATAAAAAGAAACACCAATTTTTGGAGCATAAAAAATAAATGTGTTCTATTTATTAAAATAAGAAGAGAATCTGATGTTATAGAAAATTCCATGCTTCGATAACTTAGATGGAGAAATACAGCTTGGAAAATAATAACTGGTGTTTTCTGAAAGTTGTATCTGGAAAATTGCTTTCTTTGAAAGCATCTCTTTGGAGACAGCTCGCTTTAAAAAAATGTAAGAGTATGTTTAGTTGAATACTCTTTTTCAAATGCTGGATTTAAAAAAAAAAATTCTTTTTTAGATTTGGATATGATGATATTTGATATGCTTTTTGAGCATCAACACATAATGTTTTCGAGATGTTTTTCTTCGAATCGGAAATTCAATATTCGTTTATTTGAAAATGGAAGTAGAGGTAGAGTTTATACGAAATAAGCGTAATAGTGCTTTTTTTTACCTCTAGTATAATGTTCTGAAATAATAAGTTTTTATTTTGTTTTAATCAATTAAGATTTTTTTATTTCAAAATAGGCACAAAAAGATGTAATTAATTCATTTTATTTTTGATATATAAGAAAAATTTTTATTTAAAAATAAAAAACACACTTTTTATCAAGATCTTTAATACACACCATTTATATTTACACTTTCACTAAAGAGTTAAATAATATAACGTTAATATAAATTTAGCATCGTATTGCGTCATAGTAAGCTATTCATCATCATTTAAGCATCGCTCCCTCACAGCTTTATTTACACACGCACAAACACCACACAAACAATATTTAACATATTTAAAGACAGATAAGTTGTCTTTATTTTATTATTAGCTATCATTATCTAAAATAAAAGAATTATATGCAGCTGTCATTATTTTTTGCCTAACATGTGATTTTGGCGGAGCAAATGATTACTTTATAAATAACATCAGTTTCCAAACAAAAGTCCAATTTTATTTTACCATAGAAAAAAAAAAGTCAATGTTTATTTTCGTATTACTTTCTTTACAAAACGTCAGTTTACTGATCCATTTATTGATATTTTCATATCAAAATTTTATTATAAACAGATTTTTACCAGACTTCTTTATTTTTTCTTTGTCGCTTTCAAAAGGCTTGAATTCGACCCCCTAAAGAAGCAATACAGATACTGATATAGACATATGAATGGTATTACTCCATTATACAATTTTCAATACCAATTTCTATATACCAATTTTATTGCTTCTTATTATGGGAGCTTTTACATATCGGTTATTACGGTATTGCTTGAAGTCTAATTGAATAGATCTACGTCGGTGGGTTTGGATCACTGATGACGTAAGTGACATTCAGCAGTAAATTCCCAGTGCCATAAAAACTAATTAGACGACTAATCACGATATAAATGTAAAACTATCATGTCTGATAGTCATATGTATACAGGGTAATTATAATTAAAGTCCCACTTTCAAAATGCTGTAAAAAAGAACCACTCGTCACAATGAGTTCAAATTTGAACTGAAGATACTTGAAAAAGGGGGAAATGATACGGCATTAAAAAAAAGTTCCACCGATTTTTCCCATCCAATTTGGTATGACCTTTAAGGTTTCCACTAACAGTGTCACAACTATTGAAACATTTGGTTATTTTTTTCCCGTCAAAAAACCTAAACAATCAAGCACATTGAACACTGCAGTTGGTTTAACGTACAACACATGCCAAATACGCTGTAATTTCAATTCCAAAATATCACTGGCAGTCGAATTCACTTTCTTTATGACGCTCACAGAGCCATCTATAAATGCACTTTGGAACATTTTATGCTGTACCGTTTCCCCTTTCTTCAAGTGTCTACAGCTTAAATTTGAACTCATTGTGACGAGTGATTCTTTTTTTACAACATTTTGAAAGTGGGACTAATCATAATCACCTTGTATATGCAGATATAGACATACTATATCAATGACATTACGCCATTCTATGATTTCCAAAATTACAAATTTTTGAGATGGCCACTTAGAAAATCTAAACGTTAAACAGAAATTTCTCGTATTATTAATTTATTTCCTTACTTAAAATAAAAAGGGATAAATTTCTTTTTGAGAAAGCGAACACACTAATAATATATATTTCAAATGCTATAATCAAATATGATTACAAGAAGAACCAATAAGATGTTACGTATAAAAAGAAACACCAATTTTTGGAGCATAAAAAATAAATGTGTTCTATTTATTAAAATAAGAAGAGAGTAAGAGAATCTGATGTTATAGAAAATTCCATGCTTCGATAACTTGGGCTGGAGAAATACAGCTTGGAAAATAATAACTGGTGTTTTCTGAAAGTTGTATCTGGAAAATTGCTTTCTTTGAAAGCATCTCTTTGGAGACAGCTCGCTTTAAAAAAAATGTGAGAGTATGTTTAGTTGAATACTCTTTTTCAAAGGGCGGATTTAAAAAAAAAAAATTCTTTTTAAGATTTGGATCTGATGATATTTGATATGCTTTTTGAACATCAACACATAATGTTTTCGAGATGTTTTTCTTCGAATCGGAAATTCAATATTCGTTTATTTGAAAGTAGAAGTAGAGGTAGAGTTTTAAAAGAAACAAAATGTAATAGTAATTTTTTTTACTCCCAGAAAAATTAGTTTTTATTTTATTTAATCAATTAGAACCTTTTTTTTTTACTTCAAAATAGAGACAAAAAGATGTAATTAATACATTTTATTGTTGATTTCTAACAGCAAATTTTTTAGGTAAAAATAAATCAAAATTTTTTTCATGATCTATAATACACACAATTTTTATTTATATTTTTACTAAAAAGTTAACTAATATAAAGTTAAAATAAATTTATCATCATATGGAACATTATATAATTATAATAGTAAAGCTTTCAAAATGCTGTAAAAAAAGAACCACTCGTCACAATGAGTTCAAATTTGCAATGAAGATACTTGAAGAGGAGGGAAACGATATGGCATTAAAAAAAAGTTCCACCAATTTTTCCTAACCAATTTGTTATGAGCTTACCGTGGCGGATGAGGTTTCCACTAGCAGTGTCACAACTGTTGAATGATTTGGTTATTTTTTTCCCGTCAAAAAACCTAAGCAATTAAGCACATTGAACACTGCAGTTGGTTTAATGTGCAACTCATGCCAAATACGCTGTAATTTCAATTCAAAACGTCACTGGCAGTCGAATTCTCTTTCTTTATACCGCTTACAGCGCCATCTATTCAGGCACTTTGGAACTTTTTTTTATGCCGTACTGTTTCCCCTTTCTTCAAGTATCTTCAATTGAAATTTGAACTCATTTTAACAAGTGGTTCTTTTTTTACAGGATTTTGAAAGTGGGATTTTAATCATAATCACTTGTATATACAGATACAGACATACTATATGAATGACATTACGCCATTCTACGATTTGCAAAATCACGAATTTTAGAGATGGCCCCTTATAAAACCTAAAAGTTAAATAGAAATGTCTTCGTATTATTAATTTATTTCCTTACTCAAAATAAAAACGGATAAATTTCTTTTTGAAAAAGCGAATACACTAATAATATATTTCAACTGCTATAATCAAATAGGATTACAAGAAGAAGCAATAAGATGTTACGTATAAAAAGAAACACCAATTTTTGGAGCATAGAAAATAAATGTGTTCTATTTATTAAAATAAGAAGAGAGTAAGAGAATCTGATGTTATAGAAAATTCCATGCTTCGATAACTGAGATGGAGAAATACAGCTTGGAAAATAATAACTGGTGTTTTCTGAAAGTTGTATCTGGAAAATTGCTTTCTTGGAAAGCATCTCTTTGGAGACAGCTCTCTTTAAAAAAAATGTAAGAGTATGTTTAGTTGAATACTCTTTTTCAAATGGCGGATTTAAAAAAAAAAAAATTCTTTTTAAGATTTGGATATGATGATATTTGATATGCTTTTTGAACATCGACACATAATGTTTTCGAGATGTTTTTCTTCGAATCGGAAATTCAATCTTCGTTTATTTGAAAGTAGAAGTAGAGGTAGAGTTTTAAAAGAAATAAATGTGATAGTAATTTTTTTTACCTCCAATATAATGCTTTAAAATAATAATTTTTTATTTTATTTTAATCCCTTAGAATCTTTTTTATTTTTAAATAAGCACAAAAAAGATGTAATTAATACCTGTTATGTTTGAAATTTAAGAAGAAATCTTTTACGTAAAAATAATAAACACACATTTTTTCATGATCTTTAATACACAGTATTTTTATTTTGATTATAGCAGTTGAAATATATTATTAGTGTGTTCGCTTTTACAAAAAGAAATTTATCTGCTTTTATTTTAAGTAAGGAAATAAATTAGTAAAACGAACTATTTTCTATTTAACATTTAGGTTCTATAAGGGGCCGTCTCTAAATGAAAATCTGAGAATGGCGTAATGTCATTCGTATATCTATTATAATTTAAGTCCCACTTTCAAAATGCTGTAAAAAAAGAACCACTCGTCACAATGAGTTCAAATTTGATCTGAAGATACTTGAAGAAGGGGGAAACGGTACGGCATAAAAAAAGTTCCAAAAAATTCCACCGATTTTTCCTATTTTTTTTACTAAAGTTTAATATGTGAAGTTATGGATTTAAATTGGAGTTATGCGTTTCAAACGTAGGGTATAAACATCTGTAGAAGAATTAAAAGGATTTAAAACAATACTTTGGTAATTTAAGATAGTAATTTCATACGCACTTGAAATCTAAGTATGTATTCTCATGTACAGATAAAACCAGCAAAGCTGTACTCTTTGAATGAGGGATATATATATATATTTTTTTTTTTAATGCAGCTGGCAAACACTTAGACAGCTTGGTCTTGGATGTCTTAAGGCAAGCGCTGCACAGACGTACTCACTTTCCATTACCCAGGGGGTGCGTGTAACTTGAAGATAAGCCCCGCAAGCTGAGTAACAATGCCCCAGCAACGCTCTACGATCCTATTAGGACCGTTACCTACGGTTTAGAGTGGCTTCCGAGCTACTACAAACATCCATGGCACCGCCGGGACTCGAACCCGAAACCTGTGGTACCGTGCGCCAGAGCACTAGCCATTTGGCCAATCAGGCCCTTATGATTTAATATATATGCTCCAACTTCTATCTTCAACTAAAGGAGATAAGATTCTTTTGAATAAAATATAGCCTCCATAATAATTTTGTTAGGAAGTTGATATGATACGTTTCTTTAATAAAGGGACACTTAACATCAACCTAGGAGAAGGTTTGAAGAATCAGCACTTGAAGATTTCGATAACTTAATAAAAGAAATACCATTTTGGTAAGTCAATGCTTAGTACATCTTAATTCTTGAAAAGATCTGCATCTGAACACATCTGTCGGTATACAGGGAATTTCTACATTTTTTTCCTGAATTCAATGGGAGAATCGTCAAATCTCTGGATTTATGGGAGGCTTCTTTTCGTCAATAATCAAAATTGGATGGAAGCGTTGAATTTCTTTGCGCATGACATGCATCTACTCAAGTTCAAAGTTTTTTTCCTAAAAAATAGCATAGAAGTGGCAGGAATAATTGAAAATAAATAAATAAATTAGAAGAAAAAAGTTAAAAATAAAATAAAACTTTTAAATTGAAGAAAGAGTGGTGACAAAAGTCCAAAGGTTGTCGGGAAACGGTTGTATATGCTGCTGGACAGTAGTGACGCCAGATGATTTCGTTAAATAGAAGGATACTTTAATAAAGATGCAAAAATACACTTTATTTAGGTAAGATAAACTTGGGCAGACTCGAATGTGCCACTGCACGCGCATAGAAGTAATATCCACATGAAGGATAGATCTTGAGAATTGATGATAGAATTTCAGAGTTTCGAAGTATTCTGGTAGTTTTGGAGGTAGATTCAGTTTGGTAGTGGAGTATGGATATTTAACAATTGCTTCGTTGTGGGCAAAAGAAATTTGTGATTTAATTAGGATGTCTTTATGATTAATGCGTAAATACATTTTAGTCAGGATGGATGAATTTATGCCGACTCGAATGTGCCACTGCGGATGTATAAAATAATTCCCTGGACGAAGGAAAAGACTTTCAGTAAGCTTTGAAATACTATGGTGGTTTCAGGTGTATGATTACATTTGGTAGCGGAGTATGGATATTTAACAGTTGCTTCCTTGTGGGCAACTGTTAAATATCCATACTAATTAGTACCATACTGTATTAACAGTTGCTTCCTTGTGGGCAAATTAAACTTGGGCTTTAATTAGGTTGTTTTGATGATTGATAAGTAAATACACTTTAGCCAGGAAGAATGAACTTAGGCAGACTGGAATGAGCAACTTGCAAATTAAGGGAATTGCAAAAACAATTCCCTTGAGGAAGAATAGGTCTTGAGGATTGATGAAGGAATTTCAGTGAATTTCAAACTACTTGAAATATATAACTTGAATCTACTAGTACTTGAAATATATTTGAAATAAGGGATCTTCTCAATGAAGTATTCTATTTTTTCGATCGTGAATTGTATGATTACGGATATACTAGAAAGCTGAACATAATACGAAGTATTTTGTTCTGCTGGATTTGAATCTTGTGGTGGTTAGTTTTACTAAAAAGTCCCTCATTGGGGCAGCATATCCTTCTGCATATTAGCGTATTTAGAATCCAGGTCTCTTAAATCAGAAATTCAAGCATTCCGAACTCAGATTTTCTATATGGATGTATAGTTATTAAACATGATATTTTAATTTACCTTCATTAAACCTAATAATGTTGTTTCTTATCCCGCTTGGCCTTCAGTAACATCTAGAGCAAGTCCATGAGCATGTGTGGTCTCATGGAAGGAGGGAAGGTGGGGGGGGCAGCTTCTGTTGGGAGGAAGCATTTTCAGGTAGAAGTCTGACTTGCTAAATGATGCTGAAGAAGGCGGACAGTGCCTTCCGGGAAGATTTTAGTGGGAACTACCCACAATTGAGTATCGTATAGGAGAAACCCCGGAAAATTCTCACCAGGTAGTCCGATTAACGAGGCAAGATGCTGAACATCACCTTAAAAACTTTATACAGAAACAGCATGAATACGATTACGATTATATTTTTAGCTTAAGTATCGATTTGCGTCTGGCTGGGACTTGCTTTCTGTGAGTTCTAATGAGTATACGAAAGCAGAACGATAGAAGTCGTAACTATTCATTTTGTTCCTAGCGCACATACCTTAAATATTTTTAAAAAATAAATAAAATATTATTTTCTTAAAAATTGCCGATGAATATAGACCCTGTAATAATTTTATTCGCAACATTTTAACAAAGAAACAAAATATTAAATCTCATTTGTTCATAATGTTCTTAAAAAAATTATTATGTATCTTTTTTAAAAATTTATTTTCTCTAATATCAAAAGAAAAAAATATATATTTCGGGAAAATATTATTCAAAAGAAAAAAAAAAAGTAAATAAATAAATAAAAAAAAAAAAAAAAAAGAACTTAAACAAAATCTTTAACTTAAATTAGAACGTCTGCGTATGATTAATCCTTCTTCATTCGTTCCGCTAAGGAAAGAAACAGCATGAATACGATTACGATTATATTTTTAGCTTAAGTATCGATTCGCGTCTGGCTGGGACTTGCTTTCTGTGAGTTCTAATGAGTATACGGAAGCACAGCGATAGAAGTCGTAACTATTCATTTTGTTCCTGGCGCACATGCCTTAAATATTTACTAGATTTCTCTCTCCTTTTGATGAAAATCGATTAAGTCTGAGAAAAACCGCAGCTTTCGTTCTCCTGTCATCGAGTTACTGGTAATAACTGGAAAACAGGAAAATTTCCGTTATTTCCTGCCACTAAGAGAATGATAGATGCCTTCGAAACATTTAGAACGCCATTTTTAAAAAAAAAAAAAATCGTTTTCTTTGTTTTTTAAGGAGGTTTAGTTAAGAATAAACTTACAAGTAGTTACATTAAAGTTACCGAATTTTTTTTTAAATTTTTGTATATATTTTTTTTATTGATAGAAATAATTCGCCTTTCAACAAAATATTACAGATGTAAGAAACTATAAAAAAATATAAAGTACTAAGATAAATGCACACACATGGGTAAAAAAAACTTAATATAGAATTCGATGAAATTAAAATCGATAAATTTCGGGATGTTAGTTTTTGATTTAAGGAACCTTAAAAACTTGGAAGTCAATTCATTTTAAAAAAGTATACATTCTTTTTATGTTTTTCCTCTTTCATTTAAAATTTTTGAGAATCGAAAATACTGTACAGTAATTAAAAGTAAATACTGTATAAATGTCGAAAATACTGTAAGTAATTAGTACTTCAGTTGATATAAATATGAATAAAATCGATCACAAAATTTTATTTAAGAAGTATTAAAATATTATATCCAATAATAATTTTTTATACAGGAAAGTTAAATTCTTAGACTTAGATTACAGAGTGGTCCATACTTGAATTAAAATAATTACAGGAAAGTTAAATTCTAAGAATTAGGTTACATGGTAATAACTGGAAAACAGGAAAATTTCCGTTATTTCTTGCCACTAAGAGAATGATAGATGCCTTCGGAACATTTAGAACGCCATTTTTTTTAAATTCTATTTTTTCAAAATCGGTTCCTTTGTTTTTTTTAAGAAGGTTTAGTTAAGAATAAACTTGCAAGTAGTTACATTAAAGTTACCGAATTGTTTTCAAAATATTGTGAATTTTTTTTTTTATTGATAGAAATAATTCGTCTTTCCGTTTAGTTCAACAAAATGTTGCAACGTAAAAACACTATCAAAATATACATACTAAACATACGTGGATAAAAAAAACATATTATAGAATTCGATAAAATAAAACCGATATATTTAGGGACGTAAGTTTTTGATTTAACAAGCCTTAAGAGTTTAGAGGTCAATTAATTTTAAAAAGTATGCATTCTTTTTATATTTTTCTACTTTCTTTTAAAATTTTTGACAATCGAAAAATGAAGTTGCTTATAATATACTGAACTCAATTAATGCTGCAGATGATATAAATACGAATAAAATAGAGAACTTTTATTTAAGAAGTATTAATATATTATAGGCAATAAATAATTTTATAGAGGAAAGTTAAATTCTAAGGATTAGATTATACGGTGATCCATACTTGAATTAACATCATTAGAATGTTTTCCGGGTTTTCTCCCCTACGAAATGCAAATGCTGGGTAGTTCCCCCTAAAGTTCCTCCCAGAATGAACTGCCCTCCTTTTCCAGCGATACGGAGCCAAGTCAGATTTCTGACTACGGATGTTCCATCACAACAGAAGCTGCCCTTTTACCTCCTTCCACGAGAACACACAGGTTCATGGACTTAGTCTAGATGTTGTCTACCAAATGGGATAAAAAAAAAAAAAAAAAAAAAAAAAAAAAATCATTAGATCTGTTTATTTCGCTGATTGTGATTTATTATAAATCTGGGGAAAAACCTTCCACGAGAACACACAGGTTCATGGACTTAGACTAGATGTTGCTGTCTACCAAATGGATAAAAAAAAAAAAAAAAAAAAAAACTGTATATCTGTTTATTTCGGTGATTGTGATTTATTATAAATCTGAGGAAAATTTCATACATTAATGAAACACTTTAGTAAACACACCTTAAACCCCTTAATAATTTTATTTTAGTAGAAATGAAATAATAGGTCTGAAAAGCATTCCATTGATAAAAACATCTAATCTAAAAAATGCAAATAAAAAAAATGTGGGTGCATTGCAGAGATTTTGTTTTAACGATTTTGCTTTTAACTATTTTAACGATTGTTGAAACAGTTTAGTAATGTGATTCATCACAAATATTATTTTTATTTCTGAAAATTAGCTGCTATCGTTAATATATTTTGCAATAGTTGAACTTTTTCACGTCAAGATTTAGTGTACTATAGCGTTTACAAATCCTATAAAATTCCAGAGAAAGTCAATACATCAAACCGCAAAAAATATTCGAATTTTTTTTCAAATTGTTTTCATTCCCAGTACAACTTAAATGAAAAAATTCTGGCAAATTTAATCGATAAATGACAAAAATCGAGCAGAAACATTTATAATATTGAAAAACATTAATTATCTTAATTAATATATTAAGTTGACATGCAATCATTACCAACAATAGTTTTAATATAATTAAAAATGGACAGCAATTTTAATAGTTCTATAATCAAAGTTTCAATGAGAATCAGAACAAATTACTATGCATCATAATGATGGTCAGAATTCTCATGTTAATCATAGTAAAAAAGTGCCAATGATACAATGTTACTGTTTATGAAATATTACATAATTTGAAATTCTGCCAGAAAAAAGAAATAACTTCAATTGAAAACAGAAAACTTTTCAGTCCAAAAGTTTTAAAAATCAAGAAAACAATAGACAGACAGACAGAGACTAGACAGATAAAACAATAGACAAAATATTATACATTAACGTTATACACTGAACAGACTGCATTATCTATTGTCTGTCTGTTAAAAATCTGTTGTCGGTCTATATAATAGCAGACATAATCAAGAGACTTGTCTCCATTATTCAATTGAATATATGTATATATATATACCCCAATAAAATACATCCACAATATCTAAATAGGAATTAAATTATATGGATTTTCATGTATATCTAGAGATTTGTAGTTAGTATCTTTTAAAACAATTATAATATTTTATAAGTGCATTTTTTGTAATTTATTATTTTTATATAGGCCACCTTGCCAAAAATTTCAAATAAAAAAAGAAAACTGTTATTTTGTAAATTAAAAAAAACCCCTTACTGGCGCCATCTGGTAAGGTAATGGATGACATTTATTTGTTTTTATTATTTTTTAATATCTTTTGGTTTGTTTCAAATCTTTATTATATTGGTTAAATATTCTTTTTTTAATTCTAAATTCTTTTCATTTGTAACGTGTGGTTTGAAATAATTTTTCTTTTGCATTTCGTAAAATGATAATTTTAAATCGTTGCAAAATATTTCGTCATCGCGATTTTTTTCTTTGTTCTTTTTGACTCTTTTAATCGATATTATTTACTAATAAAGTTACCAAAATTAAAGATATTTTATTTTTTACTGCTGACTAAGTAAACATATACCTGACATCAGGATAAATATTTTGATAATTTGTTCAAAAATCTGTATTTATTATTTATTCTTTCTATTAGCTAATCAAATATTTGTCTTTATTAAAATAAATAGGAATATAAATATGAACGTGAATTATTTGAAAATAATTCTCAACACACATTCATTTAATTTTTCTTTTAAAACTTAATAATAATAAATTACAATAAGTTAGAGTAGAAAATTAATTTTATGTCCTAAAGAAGGAGAAAAAAATTAGATGACCATTCTATTTAAGGAAATAAAAAAATTAAGTGAAAACGATTTTTCATTCTCCATTTTGTCTTTTTCTTGAATGAAAACTACTGAAATGAAAATAAACAAATAATTTTTTTTTTTTTTTTTTTTTTTTTTGCGATAGTTTACATCTAATATGTAATGATGAATAGAATATTTTTTATTGTTACATCCCGATTTGCTTATTATACGTCCATTTTGAATAATTAAACCGTTTATTCAAGATGTTTTAAGAAAATTGAAAGACCATTTTTGGAAAAAGAAAGAGAATGCTTGTTTTCCACTTTTCACTATTGAAGTAGACTTTTTTTTGTGTACTTTAATATGTACGCATTTTTTTTTTACTTAAAAGGCAAATTCGCTTCGAAGGTTAAAAGCGTATTTCGCTTAATGTATTTTTCTAAATGAAATCATTTCAAAACTAATGCTTTTTTTTTTAAAAAAGCCATGGATGGGTAAATAAATTATTTGAGATGGAAAGTTTTTTTTTTTTTTTTTTTCGAAGAGCTAAAAATATCCATTATTTTCATCCAAAATATTTTATTTTAAAACAAACAGAATTTTATGACTAAATAGCCTATGTAAATATTTGAAAACATTACTAAAATTACATAATGCAATTTATTTATTTTCATAAATTGTTTTTATTTAAAGCTATTTGTTTCTTATTATTTATTACAAATACAGCAATTTTTTTTATTCATAAGATACATTTTTTTAGTTGAATATGTATTTAATTATATGTAAATATACAACTGAAAAATTAAATATTTACATTTTAGTTCTCACATCGAATCGAATTCTCAAATCGAAGCGTGATCGAATGGACTTAAATTGAAATATTTATACGTTATTTTTATAAATAAAATAATAAATTTTAAAATTTGTAATGCATTTATTAAATTTTTATTTCATGTCTATGTAAACATACATATAAAAAAAACCCTGACATCCAGATAAATATTTGGATAGAAAAACTGTGTTTATTATTTATTAGTTCCATTAGATAATCAAATGGTTGTCTTTATTAAAGTAAATAGAATATAAATCTTTTTCGCTTGTAATGTAAATTATTCACCCTGACCTGTTCCTTTAGTCATCATTTCTAGCAGCTGCAACTCCATCCTGTGGGGTTTTTTATTTTTGGTTTCTTCATTTATTTTTTAATTATTTTCTTTACTTTTACTTTAAATTTCTTTTTTCTTAATTTATGTTTTCTATTCTTGAAATTCTCTGTTATTTTATTTTGATCTGGTGATTTGGTACCGACCTTGGTTACTTACTGCTTTGTTGTTTATTAATGTTTTTTATATCACCATGTGACTTACTCTCAGCTAGGAGTTTAGGCCCATATAAGGCCATGGAACTCCGTAAACCTCAAACTGACTGATGTAAATTATTTGAAAATCATCCATTTAATTTTTGTCTTAAAATGTAATAATAATAAATTACAATAAGTTAAAGAAGAAAATTAATTCTATATCCTAAAAAAAGAAAAAAAAATCAGACAACCTTTCCATTTAAGGAAATACAAAATTTAAGTGAAAACGATTTTTCATTCTCATTTTGTCTTTTTCTTAAATGAAAACTACTCAAATGAAAATAAACAAATAATTTTTTTTTTTTTTGCAATAGTTAACATCTAGTATGTAATGATGGGGTGAATATATTTTTTTTCTGTTACATCCTGATTTGCTTATTATACGTCCATTTTGGATAATTAAACCGTTTATTCAAGATGATTTAAGAAAATTGAAAGGTCATTTCTGGGAGACAAAAAAAAGAGAATGCTAGTTTTCCACTTTTCGCTATTGAAGTAGATTTTTTTTTCTTGAAAGGCAAATTCGCTTCGAAGGTTAAAAGCTTATTTTACTTAATGTTTTTCCTTTAATGAAATCATTTCAGAATTAATGTTTTGAAAAAAAAAATAAGCCATGGATGGGTGAATAAATTATTTGGAGTTTTATTTTTTTTAGTGTGCTAAAAATATTCATTCTTTTCAAACAAAAGATTTTATTTTAAGACAAACAGAATTTTATAAGGCTAAGTAACCTATGTAAATATTTGAAGACATTACTAAAATTACGTAATGCAAATATTTATTCTTAAAATTGACCTTTAATAAAAGTTGTTTGTTTCTTATTATTTAGTACATTCAAAACATTTTTTTGTTGTATTAATTTGTTACTTCAAGTTTTACAAAATGCGACATTTATAGAACTTTAACTACAAATTTATATTGAAAAAACTGAATGTGAATGGTTTAATAACGCTAGATGGTAAAAGTTAAACGGTTTTTTTTAGAATTCTACAATAGAAGTGTGATAGAATGGCCTTAACATTGAAATTTTTAAGTTATATTTTTAAATAAAATAAATAATTTTAAATCGAATCGAATACTCAAATCGAAATCTAATCTAATTTCACATTGACATATTTTTACGTTATTTTTTAAAGTGAAATAAATAATTATCATATCGAAACGGATTTTCAAATCGAAATGTGATAGAATCTTCATAACATTGAAATATTTTAATTAATTTTTTAAAAAAATAAAACAAATAGTTCTTATATCTAAGTGGGATTTAATGACCTTAACATTGAAATATTTTTACGTTATATTTTTAAATAGTTCTCAAATCGAATCGAATTGTGATCGAATTGCCTTAATACTAAAATATTTTTATGTTATTTTTTTTCAAATAAAATTTAATTTCACTTGTGCAATGGAAAACATTTTTTTTCTTTAATTTCTAATGCATAAGACACTTACTAATTTTTTGTTTCATGTCTATGTAAATATACACATAAAAAAACCCCTGACAATCAGATAAATATTTTGATAGAAAATTTGTTCAAAAATCTATATTTGTTATTTATTCTTTGCATTAGTTAAACAAATGTTTGTCTTTATTAAAATAAACATGAATATAAATCATTTTTGCTTGTAATGTAAATTATTTAAAAATAATTCTCAACAAGAATCCATTTAATTTTTCTTTTAAAACGTAATAATAATAAATTACAATAAGTTATAGTAGAAAATTAATTTTATATCCTAAAAAAAGAAAAAAAAATCAGACGACCTTTCTATTTAAGGAATTAAAAAAACTAAGTGAAAACGATTTTTCTTTCACCATTTTGTTTTTTTCTTAAATGAAAACTACTCAAATAAAAATAAACAAATAAAAAAAAAATTTTTTTTTTTTTGCAATAGTTTACATCTAGTATGTAATGATGGTTTTGGATATTTTTTTTTTCTGTTACATCCCGATTTGCTTATTATACGTCCATTTTGAATAATTAAACCGTTTATTATTCAAGATGATTTAAGAAAATTGAAAGACCATTTTTTGAAAAAAAAAAAGAGAATGCTAGTTTTCCACTTTTCACTATTGAAGTAGACTTTTTTTTCGCCTGTTTTAATATATACACATTTTTTTTTCTTGAAAGGTAAATTCTCTTCGAAGGTTAAAAGCGTATTTTACTTAATGTTTTTCCCTTAATGAAATCATTTCAAAACTAATGTTTTTTAAGAAAAACAAAACCATGGATGGGTAAATAAATTATTTGAGATGGAAAGTTTTATTTATTTATTTTTTTTGATAAGCTAAAAATATCCATTCTTTTCAACCAAAAGACTTTATTTTAAAACAAACAGAATTTTATGACTAAATAGCCTATGTAAATATTTAAAAAGATTACCAAAATTACATAATGCAATTATTTATTCTTATAAATTGCCTTTATTAAAAGTTTTTTGTTTTTTATTAATTAGTACATCTAAATCAATTTTTTGTATTTCTAAGACGCATTTTTTAGTGAAATACGAATTTAATTATATGTAAGTATACAGCTGAAAAATTAAATATCTATCTTTTAGTTTTCAAATCGAATCGAATTCTCAAATTCTCAATTCTTAGTGTGAACCAATGACCTTAAAATTTAATTATGCTTTTACATTATTTTTGTAAATAAAATAAATTTTTATCAAATCGAATTGTGATCGAATGGCCTTCATATTGAGATTTTTTTACGTGACGTTTTAAAATAAAATAAATAGTTCTCAAATCGAATCGAATTCTCAGTTAGAAGTGTGATCGAATGAACTTAACAATGAAATAATTTTATTTTATTTTCTTAAATAAAATAAATAGTTTTCAAATTCGAATCTAATTCTCATATCGAAGTGTGATAGAATGGCCTTATGATTGAAATATTTTTACGTTATTTTTTAAATAGAATATAATTTCCCTTATGCAATGAAAAACCCCTTTTTAAAAATATATATTGCATAAGACATTCATTAATTTTTCATTTCAGTACTATGTAAACATACACCGCACATATAGATAAATGTTTTCATAGAAAATTTGTACAAAAATCTGTATTTATTATTTATTCTTTCAATTAGCTAATCAAATGTTTGTTTTGATTAAAATATATATGAATATAAATCTCTTTTTCATGTAATACAAATTATTTGAAAATAATTCTCAACACAGAGAATCCAATCCACCCATTAAGCCATTTAATTTTTCTTTCAAAACGTAATAATAATAAATTACAATAAGTTAAAGTAGAAAATTAATTTTATATGTTAAAAAAAAAAAAAAAAAAAAAAAAAAAATCAGCCGACCTTTCTATTGAAGGAAATAAAAAAATTAAGTGAAAACTATTTTTCATTCTCCATTTTGTCTTTTTCGTAAATGAAAACTACTCAAATGAAAATAAACAAATAAAAAAAAAATTGTTTTTTTTTGCAGTAGTTTACACCTAGTATGTAATGATGGGTTGAATATTTTTTTTCTGTTACATCCCGATTTGCTTATTATACGTCCATTTTGAATAATTAAACCGTTTATTCAAGATGCTTTAAGAAAATTGAAAGGCCATTTTTGGAAAAAAAAAAGAGAATGCTAGTTTTCTCCTTTTCACTATTGAAGTAAATTTTTTTTTCGTGAAAGGCAAATTCGCTTCGAAGGTTAAAAGCGTATTTTACTTAATGTTTTTCCCTTATTGAAATCATATCGAGTGGCCTTAACATTGAGGTATATTTAAGCTATTTTTTAAAATAAAATAAATAGTTTTCAAAGCGAAATATAATCGAATGGTCTTAACATTGAAATATTTTTACGTTATTTTTATAAGTAAACTTTAGCTTAACTTGTGCAATGGAAATTAATTTTTTTTTTAAATTTGTAATGCATGAGACTTTTATTCATTTTTTTACTTCCTGACTATGTAAACATACACCTGACATCTAGATAAATATTTTGATAGAACATTTGTTCAAAAAATCTGCATTTACTATTTATTCTTTCCACTAGCTAATGAATTTTTTAGCTTTATCAAAGTAAATATAAATATAAATCATTTTCGCTGGTAATGCAAATTATTTGAAAAATAATTCTCAACACACATCCATTTAATTTTTATTTTAAAACGTAATAATAATAAATTACAATAAGTTAAAGCAGAAAATTAATTTTATATTCAAAAAAAGGAAGGGAAAAAAAAAAAAAAAAAAAAAATGACGACCTTTCTATTTAAAGAAATAAAAAAAATAAGTGAAAACGATTTTTCATTCACCATTTTGTCTTTTTCGAAAATGAAAACTACTCAAATGAAAATAAACAAATAAAAAAATTGGTTTTTTTTTTAGCAATAGTTTTCATCTAGTATGTAATTATGGGTTGAATATTTTTTTTCTGTTACATTCCGATTTGCTTATTAAACTTCCATTTTGAATAATTAAACCGTTTATTCAAGATGCTTTAAGAAAATTGAAAGGCCATTTTCGGGAAAAAATAAAAAAAATAAAAAAGAGAATGCTAGTTTTCCACTTTTTACTATTGAAGTAGATTTTTTTTTCGTGAAAGGTAAATTCGCTTCGAAGGTTAAAAGCGTATTTTACTTAATGTTTTTCCCTTAATGAAATCATTTCAAAACTAATGTTTCTTAAAAAAAGTCATGGATGGGTAAATAAATTATTTGAGATGGAAAGTTTTATATATATATTTTTTTTAGCTGAACTAAAAATATTCATTCTTTTCATCTAAAAGATTTTATTTTAAAACAAACAGAATTTTATAATGCTAAGTAACCTATGTAAATATTTAAAACCATTACTAAAATTACATAATGCAAATATTCATTCTTATAAAGGGAATTTATTAAAAGCTACTAGTTTCGTATTATTTAGTACATATAAAGCAATTTCTTGTATTCCTAAGATACGTTTTTTAGTTAAATAGGAATTTAATTAATTATATAAGTATAAAGCTAAAAAATTAAGTATCTACATTTTAGTTCTCAAATCGAAACGAATTCTCAAATCGAAGTGTGATCTGTTGGCCTTAACATTGAAATATTTTTATGTTATTTTTTAAAAATAAAATAACGTAAAATTATGTTATTTTTTTAACAATAAAATAACGTAAAAATAAGTTAATTTTTCAAATTAAAATAAATCGAACTCAAATCAAGTCGAATTCTCAAATCCAAGTGTGATCGAATGGCCTTAACATTGAAATATTTTTATATTATTTTTTTAAATTAAATTACGTAAAAATATGTTAATTTTTTAACGATAAAATAACGTAAAAATATGTTAATTTTTAAAATTAAAATACATCGAACTCCCATCGAATCGAATTCTCAGATCGAAGTGAGATGGAATGGCCTTAACATTGAAATATTTTATTTTATTTTTATAAATAAACCTTAACTTTCCTTGTGCAACGGAAAATAATTTTTCTTTAAATTTGTAAAACATATTTATTAATTTGCATTTATTAATTATTTTTTTCATGATTATGCAAACATGCACCTGACATCCAGATAAATATTTTGATAAAAAATTTGTTCGAAAATCTGTATTTATTATTTATTCTTTCCATTAGCTAAGTATGTCTTTATTAAAGTAAATATGAATATAAAACTTTTTCGGTAATGTATATTATTTGAAAAATAATTCTCAACACACATCTATTTAATTTTTCTTTTAAAACTTAATAATAATAAATTACAATAAGTTAAAGTAGAAAATTAATTTTATATCCTAAAAAAAAAAAAAAAGAAAAAAAAAAAAAAATCAGACGACCTCTCTATTTAAGGAATTAAAAAAACTAAGTGAAAACAATTTTTCATTTTCCATTTTGTCTTTTTCTTAAATGAAAACTACTCAAATGAAAATAAACAAATAAAAAAAATTCTTTTTTTTTGCAGTTTACATCTAGTATGTAATGATGGGTTGAATATTTTTTTTCTGCTGTATCCCGCTTTGCTTATTATACGTCCATTTTGAATAATTAAACCGTTTATTCAAGATGTTTAAGAAAATTGAAAGGCCATTTTTTGTAAAAAAAAGGAAAAAGAGAATGCTAGTTTCACTATTCCCTATTGAAGTCGACTTTTTTTTGTCTGCTTTAATATATATACATTTTTTTTCTTGAAAGGCAAATTCGCTTCGAAGGTTAAAAGCGTATTTTACTTAATGTTTTTCCCTTAATGAAATCATTTCAAAATAATGTTTCTTAAAAAAAGCCATGGATGGGTAAATAAATTATTTCAGATGGAAAGTTTTATTTTTTTACATGAGCTAAAAATTTCCATTTTTTAATCCAAAAGATTTTATTTTAAAGCAAACAGAATTTTATAAGGTTAAGTACCCTACGTAAATATTTAAAGATATTACTAAAATCACATAATGAAAATATGAATTTTTATAAATTACTTTTAATAAAAGCTGTTTGTTTTTTATTAGACATATAAATTAATTTTTTGTATTCCTAAGACACATTTTTTAGTTAAATATGAATGTAATTATACGTAAATATGCAGCTGAAAAATGAAATATCTACATTTTAGTTCACAAATCGAAACGAATTCTCAAATAGAAGTGTGATCGGTTGGCCTAAACATTGAAATATTTTTGCGTTATATTTTTAAATTAGAATACATCGAACTCAAATCAAATCTAATTCTCAAATCCAAGTGTGATCGAATGCGCTTAAAATTGAAATATTTTCATGTTATTTTTTTAAAATAACGTAAAAATATGTTATTTTTTTAACAGTAAAATAACGTAAAAATATGTTAATTTTTAAAATTAAAATACATCGAATAGAATTCTCAAATCGAAGCGTGATCGAATGGTCTTAACATTGAAATATTTTATTTTATTTTTATAAATAAACCTTAACTTAACTTGTGCAATGGAAAATAATTTTTTTTTAAATTTGTAATACATATTTATTAATTTACATTTATTAATTTTTTTTGTGTCATTATGTAAACAAACACCTGACATCCAGATAAAAATTTTGATAGGAAATTTGCACAAAAATCTGAAATTGTAATTTATTCTTTCCATTAGCTAATCAAATGTTTGTCTTTATTAAAGTAAATATAGATATAAATCTTTTTGCTTGTAATGTAAATTATTTGAAAATAATTCTCAACACAAATCCATTTATTTTTTTTCTTTTAAAACGTAATAATAATAAATTACAGTAAGTTAAAGTAGAAAATTAATATATCCCAAAAAAGGTAAATAAAAGAAAAAAAAATCGGACAACCTTTCTATTTAAGGAAATAAAAAAATTAAGTGAAAACGATTTTTCATTCTCCATTTTGTCTTTTTCTTAAATGAAAACTACTCAAATGAAAATAAACAAATAAAAAAAATTCTTTTTTTTGCAATAGTTTACATCTAGTATGTAATGATGGGTTGAATATTTTTTTTTTCTGTTACATCCCGATTTGCCTATTATACGTCCATTTTGAATAATTAAACCGTTTATTCAAGATGCTTTAAGAAAATTGAAAGGCCATTTTTGGAAAAAAAAAGAGAATGCTAGTTTTCTCCTTTTCGCTATTGAAGTATATTTTTTTTTCGTGAAAGGCAAATTCGATTTGAAGGTTAAAAGCGTATTTTACTTAATGTTTTTCCCTTAATGAAATCATTTCAAAACTAATGTTTCTTAAAAAAGCCATGGATGGGTAAATAAATTATTTGAGATGGAAAGTTTTTTTTTTTTTTTTTTTTTTTTTTTTAGAGGAACTAAAAATATTCATTCAAAAGATTTTATTTTAAAACAAACAGAATTTTATAAGGGTAAGTAACCTATGTAAATATTTAATGAAATTATTAAAATTACATAATGTAAAAAATTAATTCCCATAAATGTTTCAGTAAAAGCTATTTGTTTTTTATTATTTAGTACATTTATTGTGTATACATTTGTTGTTATTTTGTTGCCTTAATTCGTTGCTTCAAGTTTTACGAAATGCTACATTTTTAGAACTTTAACTATAAATTTAGACTGAAAAAACTTAATGTGAATGTTTTAATCGAGCTAGATGGTAAGAAATTAAATGTATTTGATTAAAAGCATTCGATTTTAAGAATTAAATATATTTTTTTAAAGAATATGAGATGAAATTGTGTTTGAATAAATTTTGCCTTATTTATTATGCTTTGAAAATTGTGAGAATGGATTACAAAGTTTTGATTGATCGAAGTTTTGAATTTTTCTTTAGTATGAACTCTATTGCGCATTGTGCCCTTAAGAAGACAAGTTCAAAGATTACCAAGGATGTATTTTGAAACTGGGCAACAAAATGAATAAAACAAATCTAGGCAAAAATTTTTTTTTGGCATAAGTATCTTTTAGAATAGAACTTGCTGGTAAAAAAAATAACTATGAGAGTTGGAAATGATTGAGATTTAGTAGTATTTTGCTTAATTACAAAGTAAATTATCTGTTGAAAATTTCTTTGGGACTGAATGTTGATGATGGAAAACATACAGACATATAATTAGCAATGGCATAGATAAGGGATATCATGTTTTTTAACTTATATTGTTTGTTTTTCAGTTCAACACTTAGTACTAAGATGAACCAAAGTGAATCAAAAAGTCTTGAAGATATCGAAGAAAATTTCCGAAAAGACCATCTATAAATGAAATGAACAGGATAAGAGATGACTTTAAATGTCCAAAAACAAATTTTTAAATATCCTCCAATATCCTCCTCTTTCCAAATAACTTCCAAGAATTAAAATATCTTACCAATCAATCATAGCGCATTCATTATCATATTAAAACTATTTGAGTTATTTATGAAAATCATGTTTCCAAAGTCATTTAATTTATCTTTTTATCTTCCCTAGAAGATCAACTGTACGTGGTAGTTACGATTGAATTCATGAAATGGTTATCTCTTATCCTAAAATTAAATTAATGCCAAATTCGAATCGTTAGGTAAATGAATGGCTAATTCGAATTGTTAGGTAAATGAATGGTTAATTCGAATCGTTAGGTAAATGATTGGCTGATTCGAATCGTTAGGTAAATAAATTAAATCGAATCGTTAGGTGAATGAGTCGTTAATTCGAATCGTTAGGTAAATGAATGGTTAATTCGAATCGTTATTTAAATGAATGGTTAATTCGAATCGGTAAGTAAATGAATGGTTTTCAAATTGTTAGGTAAATTAATGGTTAGTTCGAATCGTTATACAAAGGAACGATCTTGAATCCTTCTTTAAACAAATGATTATTCAATTAAATGAGTACCTGGTTATTTTAATTAATTAGTTAAATGAATATTTTTAAGTGTCATCTCAAATAGTTAAAAGAATATCTAGAATTAATAATTTCATAGCTATTTTGTTTTTATTTATGAATTGAAAATTATACCTGGTTTAAATTAAATATCAGGGAAAACATTTTTTAAAGTTATTGGAATTTTTTTAAAAATTATTGGAAAACTTTTTGATTTTGTTTGAATGTGTGGAATTATCACATCACAAAATATCGAAATGCCCATCTTCTTTCCTTGCGAGAATTACTGCTGTTGAAAAAACTCTGTAGTGTACAGGTTGTGCAATTGATTGTTGAGTTCAGACTTGAGACACAGATTTGAGAACTCGTAGCTTTACTTACACATGCACAAAAACGACACACAAACAATATTTAACCCATTTAAAGACATGTAATTATAGATTCGTGGAAATATTCCACTTCTAAGCTGAAAGTCCGATATTAAGATTTCGCGCGAAATGCGCAAAATATACTTCCTCTCCTGGGAGTGAAATGTTAAAACTCTTCTCGTGAGAAAAAAGGCTACAACACGGATTACCACGGATTCACTTAATTATGAATTATAAACAAAAGCAATTTTTCCCCCTGTTTTAATAAGTTAGTATTGAAAATTAAAAAATAATATTTTAACTTATTGCTAAATATTTAATTATTTCCTTTCCTATATTATTGAATTTTAATTCTGAGAATCATTTTCCATCTGAATTTGCCTATAAAATAAAATTTTTTAGTTAATGAAATAAAGATTCTACCTTTGATTCGGCAAAAATTTTAAACAATTTTAGTTTCTTCATATGATTTAAATCCTGGTACATGAAACAGATAAATATACTCAAATAGCATGATTACTGAAAAGGTTACTGTACTGGAAAATGTTTCCTATCTTGATATGAATGTCATAAAACTTACATTTAATAAGTTAGAGTAGTTTAAATTCCCAATATTTGAGATCATTACTTGGAGGATATTTTATAAGTAAGCTTCATTACGTTTTATAAAGTAGTTTATTTCAGAATTCGAAACTTATTAGAAAGTTAGATTTATAAGCCATGACATTCTTCTTCTCACGATTTGAGTGCATCAAATGGAATATTAAACGTCAGAATTTATCGAAAATTATATTTTACATTCGAAATACCCTCTGCTTCAATTTTTAGAGCCCAAACTTTTCTCGCAATTATTTATCTTCGAAGCAAAGATTGGAAGATAAAATTTTTAATGGAGCCTTGCTAACAAGCAGAACCAGTTCATTTGTTGTTCACCTTGGCTTCACCAAAAAGAATTTTCACAGACATTGACAGAAATTCCATTTTTTAAAAAAGCACATAAAACCTTTTCCAATTAAAATATCACGGTATAAAGAAAAGCTCTAGAGCGACATATTTTTTTTTAACGATATTTTATTTTAACGTCTTTTGTAACTGAGCAGCTGGAAGAAGAAGACATCGCTCGTCAATTGTTCGAAAATTAAGCAGCTGTTCATTAGGCTTAGTGTGAAATGGCGCCAAAATGGAAAAGAAGAAAAGAAAAAAAAAGTTCTACCCGGAAAAGTCGTCTGCTGATTAGAAGCGACATGAGTTCGCTTCTTCATCATTTCAGTTCATTTCAAATTAGATAAGGTGCTTCGTTAGATGGCGTGAGGCTTAGAATTAGAGTTGCACTTTCTTTGGACTCAATTAAAAAGGGTTGCAAATGAGTTAGAAACAGACGTTTTGATTTATTGAGTAGAAATGAATTACGTCGTTCTGATCGAGTCGGTTTTTCTTTTTTTGTCGTTCTATAAATTGAACCGTTGGCGAAGTTCTAGGCGGACCAATTACTAACAAGTGACAACGAATTTATTTTTGTGTTGGAACTTATCAAAGAGCGTGTGTCGTCGAATAACAAGAGTTACAAATGTCTGTTTCGAAGTTTTGTGATTTATTCGATTTGTTGTAATTCATTCGAACAAATAAATTCTCTCTGCTTTGAGAAGGAAAGATAAATGGATATGGGTTTTCTGTACAATGTTGATTGTACAATAGAATGGAACGAGGGTAAAGACGTAAAAAGATAAATAAGGATTAGCACAAGTTTAGTAATAAAGTATCTTTGAGTATTTTGTTCCAAATAGAATATTATTAAAAAATGAGGTGCATATTTATAATTTTTACATCAATATGGATAACAAAATTTTCTTGAAAAACAATTTTCATCAACACAATTATTTTGTTTTATTAATGCTATTTTTAATCCTTCACATAAACAATATTTCTTACTTTAATGTTTATTACTTTGAATGTGAGTCTCTATGAGCGTGTTGTAAAAAAAAAAATTCTCTTTTATATTTTGCAATAATTAAAATTAACTATCATATTTGGCATCGTTAATATTTTTCTCTTTAAGAAATAATGTTTATTTAGATGCTAATTGTTATAAGTTATTATTTTTTTAATGCATAAAATTTATATCATGTTAAGTAAAGATCATTTATACGATAATTTTACAAAAGAATTTTTTTTCCTAAATAATTTAAAATAAAAGCAAATAAATAATTAAATAAAATTAAAAATAATAAAAATAAAAAGAAAGTTGGAGTTGGACATTTTTATTTAATTATCCCTTTAGAATCATTAATGATGAAGTACGTTTTTTAATTAAAGGAAACACAGTAATTCTTTCAAAAGCTGAAAAAATATTGGATAAAATAGTTTTCTAGCAGATGATTAAATTAAATAATAAAATTAAAAATAGTAAAAGAAATTATATCGTTAATATTTAATGAGGCGTTCTATTGGTAAAGTAAAGATTAATTTTTACTGTAATTAGCTGATAAAAAATATTACAAAAAAGTGACAAAACATTCTTTAAAATGCAGTGTATTATGTAATTCCCTTAAGATATTTAGTGACAGTTCTAAATTCTCGATAAAAATGTTTTTTGGAAAAAAAAAATATTACCATAAAGGTGAAAGAAATTTTTTTTTGTTCTATACGTCCTATGAGATATACTTGAAATTTAAAAAAAAATTGTGTTTCTAAGAAACATTAAAAGTTTAAATAATTCTAAGTTATTCTCCTACTATCCATTTAGATCATTTGTTAAAAAGAAGCTGTGATAGTTAATGATGATATCATGATAATGAATAATTAGTATATCATTAATGAATCTATTCATATTTAGCTGCAATTGATTTTTTATCCATGAGAAAAAAAGTATGATTTTTTTAAATCAAATTACATAGTACATTATATGGAACTAAAAGTAAAACTAAATATTTTTAATTACAACTGAATTGTATTTTATTTCATAAACTGATAATGAATATAATCCTATGAAGATTTCAATAATTCAATTTAACCTTAAAGGTAATTTTGGTTCACCCTTCATCAATTTTAAAGATATTTTAGGTACTTTTTGTAAATACCAGGACAATCTATGGTAATGCTAGAATTAAGGCACTATGATTGCGTACGCAATTTGCTCGCAGGAGAAAGCCCATCTTCTCCTGTCCTTCATTGTACTCAGTACTTTTGATGGTAATGGAGGAGACTCGGTGGCGATAGGCGCAACACTTTTAAAACATTTCGCGTCGATATTCAAACTGCCTATTGTGTATTTCCCTGGTTTTCCCTCATACGACACAAATGCGGAAAGTTACATTTATATATTTGATGCATAAAGCAAAACGAGAATAGAATATGGTTGATATTTTCAACTGCAAAGTTTGTACTGATGACCATGTAATAATAATATTAAAACACAATTGAAACTCCAGGTTCTTCTTCTTCTTCTTCGCCTATCCCCAAAGTCCAGCGGGGCTAGACTAGATCCATGAATCCAAATACCCGAAGAAAGTTCAAGACCATCAACGGACTGTCAAGATGGGAGATGGTGAAGCCTGCTCAGAGAAGCACTTGGTGCAAGTGTCAAAAGTTTTCAAACCATCTGAGAAAGTCATAGTTCTGAGGTGTCCACTGAGCAAACGGATAATTGCAGTTTGCCCCTGCCTGGCACAATTAAGTGCCAATGTACCACCACTGGTGCACTGGAGAAGTAGTCAAAATTGCTTTTCCATTTAACTTAGCTTGTGAGTAAATCTCTGTGTAGGTAAGGGGCTGATGAGCATGTAATGATAACAGTATAACCGATATGGTCTAGCTATTAGACCAAATCTATACGTTCATAAACCTCTAAAAAGTCCAAAAATAGAAGTGGCCCAGAAGAAACATCGTCCAATGTAAAATCAAAGCAATTTCAAATATGAATGGGCAAACTTGAGCAGTCCTACACGTGGAGCAGGTCCCCAAAATCTTCTGCCCTTGTTTATAAATTAGACTTCATCGTTTCACTGGAAAAATGTGATAGTCAAGTTTGTTATCTTCAGTGCCGCCCCCCAACAGCGGTTTGTGTGACCATGTAACAATAATAATAAAACACAATTAAAAAAACCCTGCTGTTGTTGTTTCTCATCACCGATACAGTCTAGCTCAGGGATGGGCAAACTCCGGTCCGCCGGAAGATTCTATCCTGCCCGCGGATAGAATTTTAATTTGCCGATCTGATGCAAATTATATATATTATATATCCATCTCCTTTTCTACTTTGATTAAATATTATTTTTTTAATTCCTTTTTTTTCAAACGACTGATGATCTTTTTGATTTCTCTATTTTTGTTCTACGAAGCATAAATCGACGTAAATAGCAAGTGCAGACAGCTTTCAATCGGTAAAGTGTTAAAAGTGGAAGGCGGATCTCAAGCAGTTGTTTCTAAATATGTTAAAGTTAGAGTTTTACAAATCATTATCGAAAGTAAGTTTCCAAAATTTAAGATCTCACGCCCAGAAAATCAGTGCTATGTTTGCTTCATCTTATATATGTGAACAAGTGATTTCAACTAGTGATTTCGACAGGTGATTTAGAAAGAATTATTTCAGAAGTATTATTAAGAAGAAAGTATTATTTCAGGAGTAGACTGACAAATGAGGATTTATTCTCGTTCCTTAGAATCAGTACACCTCACTTCGAACCTCACTATAAGGAACTTTTAAAAGTGAAATCGCAATTTCATTCATCTCATTAACATATTTAAGTTGTAATACTTGTATATTGTTTTTAAAATTTTAGAAAATTTATCTTAGCTTGCCAAACTTTTCTTCTTTCGATTTTTGGCCCGCGACCGAAAAATTTTGCCCATCCCTGGTCTAGCTGGTAGTTCTGGCTCCAAGTGTTTCCGTCTGATTGTGAGAAACAAGCCACGTTATTTCTTGCAACAAGTGACAGCTAGTCCATTGTGCGGGAAAAGTCAACTCTGGTTGAAGCGGAGCTACACATTTCACTCCGAGGGTTTTCGTCCGGAGTCAATAGATTTAAGATTAGAGATTTGATTGGAAATAGATATAATGGGTGAGATATAATATAATGAGATTTAATGGGTGATATAATGAGATTTAACTGGTTCATGAAAACTACTCGTTTGTCTCGTTCTTTCAACTGGACGCGAATTTATTTATATCGTCCAGCTTTTCTGACGGATTTTTTCCTTCATTTAAAATATTTTGGTGACATTTTCGTAAAATGGGCATTTTTATTAGGACATTCACGAATGGTAGATATATAACAAATTCAACGTTACTCAGTGTACAAAATAGAAGCTCAGCGTGCACAACCCATATAGTGTGTTATATTTACAACCAGTTGAAACATTTATAAAACATACTAGAGTTAAAAAAATATTGTTCTTTATCATATAACTGACGCTTTTGATGTCAGTTACTGATGCCTAAAATATAAGATTTGAGCAGCGGATTGATTTATCTCGATAACAAAGCATGCTGAGAAACCTTTTAATCTCAAGAGTATTTGAGATCAGATTGATAAATTCCTAAGAACTGATAATGTGTTTGACTACAGAGGCGATAATACAGACTGATGGGTAAATCGAAAGAACAGCAAGAAGCCTTTTGTCCGAATTCTTCGACGTGTTTTTAAAAGAATCCATATAAACGTCTGATACGGTTCGAATAATGCCGTTCGTTTAAATTTTATCTCCGTAAGGGAGATTTTAAACGATCGATACATTAAAAGGCTTAAGCAAAGGACGGAATGACTTTTCTTAAGATCACATTCGGAAGAAAAGGCTGCTTATTTATTTAAGAACGAATAAAAATTCTTGCAAACATTTTTTTTTTACTTTGTTTATTATTAAGTATTCATAAAATCAATGAGCTGCCTTTGTTCCAGTATGTAAATATTAAATAATCTGGGAGAAACAATTAGATTTAAGTTCTTACTCTAATACTCTTACTAATTTATGTAAGTAAGAACATAAATCTAATTCTTTCCAGTAGGAAAGTATTAAATAATCTCCGGAAAACAATTAGATTTATGTTCTTACTCTAATACGCTTACTGATACAAGTAAGAACATAAATTGTTTAATTGATATGTCTAATTGTTTAATTACTAAGAGTATTAGAATAAGAACATAAATTGTTTAATTGATATATCTAATTGTTTAATTAGTAAGAGTTTTAGAGTAAGAACATAAATGTGCTGCCTTTGTTTCAGTAGGAACGTATTAAATAATCTCCGGAAAATAATTAGATTTATGTTCTTACTCTAATACGCTTACTGATACAAGTAAGAACATAAATTGTTTAATTGATATGTCTAATTGTTTAATTACTAAGAGTATTAGAGTAAGAACATAAATTGTTTAATTGATATATCTAATTGTTTAATTAGTAAGAGTATTAGAGTAAGAACATAAATTGTTTAATTGATATGTCTAATTGTTTAATTACTAAGAGTATTAGAGTAAGAACATAAATTGTTTAATTGATATATCTAATTGTTTAATTAGTAAGAGTATTAGACTAAGAACATAAATGTGCTGCCTTTGTTTCAGTAGGAACGTATTAAATAATCTCCGGAAAACAATTAGATTTATGTTCTTACTCTAATATGCTTACTGATACAAGTAAGAACAGAAATTGTTTAATTGATATGTCTAATTGTTTAATTACTAAGAGTATTAGAGTAAGAACATAAATTGTTTAATTGATATATCTAATTGTTTAATTAGTAAGAGTATTAGAGTAAGAACATAAATTGTTTAATTGATATATCTAATTGTTTAATTAGTAAGAGTATTAGAGTAAGAACATAAATGTGCTGCCTTTGTTTCAGTAGGAACGTATTAAATAATCTCCGGAAAACAATTAGATTTATGTTCTTACTCTAATACGCTTACTCATACAAGTAAGAACACAAATTGTTTAATTGATATATCTAATTGTTTAATTAGTAAGAGTATTAGAGTAAAAACATAAATTGTTTAATTGATATATCTAATTGTTTAATTAGTAAGAGTATTAGAGTAAAAACATATATTGTTTAATTGATATATCTAATTGTTTAATTAGTAAGAGTATTAGAGTAAGAACATATATTGTTTAATTGATATATCTAATTGTTTAATTAGTAAGAGTATTAGAGTAAGAACATAAATGTGCTGCCTTTGTTCCAGTAGGAATGCATTAAATAATCTCTGGAAAACAATTAGATTTATGTTCTTACTCTAATACTCTTATTAATAAATACAAGTTAGAACATAAATCAAATTGCTTTCCCCATATTATTAAAAATTTACATACTGGAACAAAGTCAACAATTAGATTTCTGTCCTTACTCTAATTATCTTACTAATTAAAGAAACAATTAGATGTATATTCTTACTTACAATAATTAGTAAGACTATTAGAGTAAGAACATAAATAAATTATTTTTCCTAGATTCCTTAGTATACTTACATACTGAACCAAAGGCAGCAAAAAATTTATATTCTTATTATAATAATCTTACTAATTAAAAAGACAATTAGATTTATCAATTAAACAATCAGATTTATGGTTTTACTTCTATTATTTAGTAAGAGTATTAGAATAATGACATTAATCTAATTGTTCTTCCCAGATTATTTAACTACTTTTACGATTACTTCTATTTTTGCTAATTAGCAGTTTTACGTGATGAGTATCTAGACAGTTTCCATATATAATAAATATTGTAAAACAAAATATAAAAATATTGTATACAACACTAACATTTTCTCTGTTGGTTGCATATGAATAATAACAAAAATTAATGTATTTAAATTTTATTCAGAGATTTTAGAAATTCCCGTTCTTTTTTTCTTTAAGTAAAATAACAAAGCAAAAAACGTTTTGTTCGCCATTTGTATTTGCTGTTTATGTAGAAATATACTTAAATACTATTTACAGCGGTTGATGCTTTTATATTCAAATTTCTATTCTTTTTTTTAATTGTAAGCGAATTGTTACAACTATTGCTATCTTTCTTATTTGTTTTATTTGTAGCATTTTAAAATAACACAGAAAAAAATCAGAAAAATATATTTAAAAAAATATGCAACAACGGATTTTAGTGTTAAACGGATTCAGTGTAAAAATGTTAATTTATATCGAACTATGGTGTGAAAAAAAAATGGCCGATAAAATCGCATATCGGATACATTAACATTTTATCTGAATTTTTTTGATAATCTCTAAACATCTTAGAAATGTTTGCTTTTCCAAAAAATCTTTCTTTCTTTTTAAAAAGAAACTTATTTTAGCCATTCGATGTACGGAATATTTTTTTTATGCTCTTAAAATATTCCAAAAGAAATTTTTTATCTTTATTTTTTAACTTTTTATGTTTCATTCCACCGTTAATGCATTTAAAACATCAAAGAAATTTGAAGAGCTCTCAATATTTTTTTTTTTTTTTTTGCAGTCTTTTAAAGCGACAAGATAGTTCAAATTTTTTCTTATTTCTCTTTTTTTTTTTTTCTTGAGTCTTAATTTTTAAGAGCAATAGATACTAAAAAAAAAAAAATAAAAAATCTTCTAGATTCAATTTTTTTTATCTTATTCAAATCAAACACAGACAATTCTGTGCTTTTTTTTTCTTTTTCTGAGTCAATTAAGTGTTTACGGTTGCAAGGTTATAATATTGAATTAACAAAACGTTTTGGATGTTTCGCAACGTTTTAATGAATTTCTAAAACACGGGGATTTAAAATATTTGCTTTTGTTTGATATCGAACATTTAAATTCTTTGTAACAAATTTTATAATTATTTAATAAAATGAAAGAATTAAAATGCTTAAAAGAAAATTTTATTCACATTTTCTGAACATTTTGATTGGATAATTGTTACCAATATGTTTCTAACTCATAGTTCATGAGCTCACTCGGTTATTTTTTTAGCAGTTGATTTCAAAAATTATTTAACAGTGCTTTGCTTCACTACCACTAGGAAGAGTTTAACGCACTTCCATTTATTTATCTGGATAAGGAAGATTTTTAGCAGTTGATTTCAAAAGTTATTTAACAGTGCTTCACAACCTTAACGCCAGGTGCAATTCAATGCACTTCATTTCAACTCTCTGAATAGGGAACATTTTTTGGCAGTGGATTTCAACAGTCATTTAACAGTGGTTCCCAATTAACTTTAGCGATAAGGGGAATTTAATGCCCGTCGATTCAAGTCTTTCATAGAAGAACTTCACGGCCTACAAATTTATTATATCTGTGAGGGGTCGAGGCAAAATACATTTCCATTAAACTTCATTTATCAAATTTCGAACCATTTTCGTAGTCAAAATTTTGAAGTTTAATTAACGAATAACGAATTATTAAACTATTATAACTTCTTTTATTTATTTATTTTTTTGGTGTGGAAAAAAATTTAATTGTGATAAATATATATATATATATTCTTTAATTAGTATTTTCACGCGAAAATTAACTTGCACCATTCCATATATTACAAATATTATAAATTAAAATATAAAGAATATTTGATATAATAATACAATTTCTGTATTGATTGATTGAATAATAATAAAAATTAATATATTTAAATTTTATTCACAGATTTTAGAGATTCTCATTCTTTTTTTTTTTTTAAAAAAGAATAGCAAAGCAGAAAAAAAAAAAGATTTTGTTCGCCATTTGTATTCGTTGTTTATATAGCTATTTGAAATATATTTAAATACTATTCAAAGTGGTTGATGCTTTTATATTCAAATTTCCATTCTTTTTTTTGTAAGGGAATTGTTACAACTATTGCGATCTTTCTTATTTGTTTCATTTGTAGCATTTTAAAATAACATAGAAAAAAAAATCTGAAAAATACATATATATATATATAAAAAGGTAACAACGTTTTTTAGGTATTCAGTGTTAAAATGGCAATTTATATCGAACTATGGTGTGAAAAAAAATGGCCGTTGAAATCGCATATCGTATATTTTAACATTTTATCTGAATTTTTTGATCATCTCTAAGCATCTTAGAAAAGTTTGCTTTTCCGAAAAATCTTTTTTCTTTGATAAGAAGAAATTTATTTTAGCCATTTGCTGCACAGAATATTTTTTTATGTTCTTAAAATATTCTAAAAGAAATTTTCTATCATTATTTTTTTACTTTTTATGTTTCATTGCACCATTAATGCATTTAAAACATCAAAGAAATTTGAAGAGCACTCGATATTTTTTTCTTTTTTTTAGCAGCCATTTAAAGCGAAAAGATAGTTCAAGTTTAGTTTAGATAGTTTTCTGGAGTCTTAATTTTTAAGAGCAATAGATACTAAAAAAAATAAAATCTTCTAGTTTCAATTTTTTTATCTTATTCAAATCAAACACAGACAATTCTGTGCTTTTTTTTCCTCTTTTTGTGTCAATTCTTCTGATTTTCGATAGAGGAGATTAAGTGTTTACACGGTTTCAGGGATATAATATTGAATTAACAAAACGTTTCGTATGTTTGGAGGCGTTTTAATGTATTTCTAAATGACTAGGGACTTAAAATATTTACTTCTGTTTGACATCGAACATTTAAGTTCTTTGTTACAAATTTTTCAAGTATTTAATCCAGTGAAAGAATTAAAATTATTTAAAAATTTTTATGCTCATATCTGAAGATAGATAATTTTTACCTATAAGTTTCCAACTCATAGTTCATGAGCTCGCTCGGTTAGTTTTTCAGCAATTGATTTCAACTGTTATTCAACAGGTCTTCACGACCTTACGTGGAGTTTAACGCAAGCCCGGTATAACTATCAGGATAGGGAAGATATTTTAGCAGTTGATTTCAAGAGTTACTTAATAGTGATTCACAACTTTAGCGTTAGGTGGATTTTAATGCCCATTGGTTCGACTCTTTGATATTAATAGAAGAACTTTACGGCCTACGAATTTATTATATCTTTTAGTCATCTAGGCAAAATACATTTTCATTAAACTTCATTTAATAATCTTCGAATTATTCGGAATTTTGAAGATTAACTATTGAACAACGAGTTATTAAACTATTAAAAATTAAACTATTTTAATAAACGAATTTTGGGCATAATTCGAAATTTAAAATATCTCAATTCCAAATTTCGCTGTTAAGTTATTTTTTTTTTGTTATCTGATAAAATATGATTGCTATAAAAATATATATATTTTTTTGGCTTATTAGTATTTTCGTGTAATTCTTAACTAGCACAGTTCCATATATTATAAATATCCTAAAACAAAATATAAAGAATATTCGGTAAAACATTAAAATTTTCTCCATTGGTAGCATACAATTAAAAACAAAAACTAATATACACTCATGTCCATAAATTAAAGATAATTCAGAATCACACCGAAATTGAACTCTAAAATAAAAATTTCACCTGTAGAATTATCACACACATCTTGAAGAAGAATATGCAAATTACAGAAAACCACCAGATGGCGCGGATAGTACGTCACAATGACGAGAGTGTAAGAGAGGAGTATATAAGGAATGGTGGCAAAGAAGTAAAATTGTTCACAAGCGCTTTAAAAGCCTTTCAGTGCAATAACCGCATAGTTATGGCAAAAAGGAAGCATTTGGATGATTTTTTACGTGGCAGAATTATCGGACGACTGGAATGTGGACATACCCAGCTGGAAGTATCCGTGGAACTTGGAATCGCCCAGAGTGTCATCTCCAGGCTTTGGCAACGATTCCAAGAGGATGGTAATGTGAGTAGATGTTACGGCACAGGTCGCCCCGAGTTACAACGCCGAATGAGGACCGGTATTTAGCGGTTACTGCCAAAAGAAACAGACAGAGCACAGCATCAGACCTGTTTCGTCAGCTCTCTTCAGCTACCAGTACGACAGTTTCAAAGCAGACCGTGTACAGACGCTTCGGGCACATTGGTCTATATGCTCGTAGGCCTGTCAGATGTGTTTCACTTACCGCAACTGACTGTCACCTGCGATTAACCTGGAGTAGACAGCATGCATTGTGGTCACCGCAACAGTGGTCTGGTGTGATGTTTTCCGAAGAGTCCAGGTTTAGTTTGCAGTATGATTCTCGCCGGACTTTCATATGGAGAGCGCCAGGTACCCGTTACCACCAAGAGGACACCATTTAACAACACCATTATGGTGGTGCAGGATGGCTCATTTGGGGAGGAATTATTCTTGGTTCCAGAACTGACCTGCATGTTCATAGTGTAACGATGACAGGCCACATCTATCGGGATGTCATTCTGGAACAACATGTACTTTTGTTTCGGGGCGCCATCGGTGCTGAATTTCTGTTTATGGATGACAACGCCCGTCCTCACCGTGCAAACATTGTAGACGAATGCCTTCAATTGGAGGATATCACCCGTATGCATTGGCCAGCATACTCACCGGACTTGAATCCAATAGAGCATGTGTGGGATATGCTTGGCCGATGAATTGCAGCCCGTCAACCCCCTCCCACCTGTCAACTGGAACTTCGGAGGGCATTGCTTGATGAGTGGTGTAATATTCCCCAAGATCAGATTGATAATTTGATACTCAGCATACTTAGGCGTTGTAAGGCCTGTATTGCATCGTACGAGAGACATACTCCATATTAACCATCATACTAACCATATCATACTGTTTTTTGTAAATAGGTTCTTTTTTGAAATTTGCTCCAGGGAGTAAAAATCGCAAATTTTATTAATTATGTCAAACATATAGCATCTTTTTTGCTCTTTACCTTTTGTTTAATAAAGAGACTAAGTCAAATTTGTTTTGCTACAGTCTCTTTCTTTGCCTGAACTTCATTATCCTTAATTTATGGACATGATTGTAGTAAGTGTATTAGAGTAAGAACATAAATCAAATTCTTTTTCCTACATTCCTTAATATACTTACATACTGAATCAAAGGCAGCAATAAAATTTATATTCTTATTATAATACTGTTACTAACTAAAAAGACAATTAGATTTATTAATTAAACGATTAGATTTATGGTTTTACTTATATTACTTAGTAAGAGTATTAGAATAATGACATTAATCTAACTGTTCTTCCCAGATTATTTAACTATTTTTACTATTACTTCTTTTTTGCTATTTAGCAGTTTTACGTGATGAATAACTAGGCAGTTTCCATATATAATATATATTGTAAAACAAAATATAAAAATATTCTTTATAACATTGAAATTTTCTGTATTGGTTGCATATGAATAATAGTAACAATTAATATATTTAAATTTTATTCAGAGATTTTAAAGATTCTCGTTCTTTTTTTTCTTTAAGTAAAATAACAAAGAAAAAAGATTTTGTTCGCCATTTGTATTCGTTGTTTATGTAGCTGTTTGAAATATATTTAAATTCTATTCACAGTGGTTGATGCTTTTATATTCAACTTTCTATTCTTTTTTTTTTTGTGTTAGAGAATTTTTAAACTATTGCGATCTTTCTCATTTGTTTTATTTGTAGCATTTTAAAATAACACATAAAAAAATCAGAAATATATATATATATATATATATATATATATATATAAAATAGGTAACAATGTTTTTTAGGTATTCAGTGTTAAAATGGCAATTTATATCGAACTATGGTGTGAAAAAAAAATAGCCGATAAAATCGCATATCGTATATTTTAACATTTTATCTGAATTTTTTTGATAATCTTTAAACATCTTAGAAATGTTTGCTTTTCCAAAAAATCTTTCTTTCTTTTTAAAAAGAAACTTATTTTAGCCATTCGATGTACGGAATATTTTTTTTATACTCTTAAAATATTCTGAAAGAAATTTTCTATCTTTATTTTTTAACTTTTTATGTTTCATTTCACCATTAATGCATTTAAAACATCAAAGAAATTTGAAGAGCTCTCAATATTTTTTTTTGCAGTCTTTTAAAGCGACAAGATCGTTCAAATTTTTTCTTATTTCTCTCTCTTTTTTTTCTTGAGTCTTAATTTTTAAGAGCAATAGATACTAAAAAAAATGTCTTCTAGATTCAATTTTTTTTATCTTATTCAAATCAAGCACGGACAATTCTGCGCTTTTTTTTCTTTTTTTGTGTCAATTCTTCTGATTTTCGATAGATGAGATTAAGTGTTTAAGGTTGTAGAGTTATAATATTGAATTAACAAAACGTATCGTGTGTTTGGCAACGTTTTAATGAATTTCTAAAAGACTTAAAATATTTGCTTTTGTTTGATCTCGAACATTTAAATTCCTTGTAACAAATTTTAAACTATGTAATCCAATGGAAGAATTAAAATGGCTTAAAAAACTTTATATTCATATATCTGAACATTTTTATTAGATAATTTTTACCAATATGTTTCCAACTCATAGCTCATGATCTCGCACGGTTAGTTTTTTGCAATTGATTTCAACAGTTATTTAACAGTGGTTCACAACTAACTTTAGCGCTAGGGAAATTTTAATGCCCGTCCATTCAACTCTTTGATAGAACTTTACTGCGTGCGAATTTATCATATCTTTTAGCCGTCTCGGCAAAATACATTTTCAATAAACTTCGATTATCAAATTTTGAACCATTTTCGAATTCAAAATTTTGAAGCTTAAATAACGGACAAGTTATTAAACTATTAAAAATAAACTATTTAACAAATAAATGAACTATTTAAAAATAAACTGTTAAATCAAATGAATTTTCAGCTTAATTCAAAATTTTAAAATACTACATTTCCAAATTTCGATGTTTTTAATTTTTTTTGTTGTATGAAAAAATATAATTGTTATAAAAATTTATGTTTTCATTAATTAGTATTTTCCTGGTAAAATTAACTTGCACAATTCCATGTATTATAAATATTATAAAAAAAATATAAAGAGTATTCAGTATAACATTAAAATATCCTCTATTGGTTGCATATGAATCATAACAAAATTCAATATATTTAAATTTTATTCAGAGATTAAAGAGAGTCTCATTTTTAAAAAAATAAAATAGCAAAGCAAAAAAATATTTCGTTCGCCATTTGTATTCGTTGTTTATGTAGCTATTTGCAATATATATAAATACTATTCAAAGTGGTTGACGCTTTTATATTCAGATTTCTATTTTTTTTTTTTTTTTTTTTTTTTTTTTTTGTTGTTGTTGTTGCTATTACACAATTGTTACGGCAATTGCAATTTTTTTTTATTTGTAGTATTTTAAAATAACACTTAAAAAAATCAGAAAATATCAGAAAAAAAAAGGTTAACAACGGCTTTTGGTATTCAGTGTTAAAATGGCAATTTATATAACTACGGTGCGAAAAAAAAAATGGAGATGAAATTGCATATTGTATATTTTAACATTTATCTGAATTTTTTTGATAATCTCTAACCATCTTGGAAATGTTTGGTTTTCCGAAAAAACTTTTTTCTTTTAAAAAAAGAAATTTATTTTAGCCATTTGATGCACAGAATATTTTTTTTATACTCTTAAAATATTCTAAAAGAAATTTTCTATCTTTATTTTTTACTTTTTATGTTTTATTTCATCATTAATGCATTTAAAACATCAAAGAAATTTGAAGAGCTCTCGATATTTTTTTTTTTTTTGCAGTCTTTTAAAGCGACAAGATAGTTCAAATTTTTTCTTATTTCTCTCTCATTTTTATTCCTGGAGTCTTAATTTTTAAGAGCAATAGATACTAAAAAAAAAAAAAAAAAAAAAATTATCGTTTCAATTTTTTTTATCTTATTCAAATCAGACACTGACAATGCAGAGCTTTTTTTTCTTTTCTGTGTCAATTCTTCTGATTTTCGATAGATAAGATTAAGTGTTTATGGTCTCAGGGATATAATATTGAATTAACAAAACGTTTTGGATGTTTGGAAACGTTTTAATGAATTTCTAAAAGACGGGGAATTAAAATATTTGCTCTTGTTTGATCTCGAACAATTGAATTCTTTGCAACAAATTTTACAAGTATTTAATCCAAGGAAAGAATTAAAATGATTAAAATAATTTTTATTCACATTTCTGGATATTTTGATTAGATAATTTTTACCAATATGTTTCTAACTCATAGTTCATGAGTTCGCTCGGTTATTGTTTTAGCAATTGATTTCAAAAATTATTTAACAGTGCTTCACAACCTTATCGCCAAGTGGAATTCAACTCACTTCATTTCAACTCTCTGAATAGGGAACATTTTTTAGCAGTTGATTTCAACTGTTATTTAACAATGGTTTGCAACTAACTTTTGCATCATTTTTAACACAGGTTTGAGGTTCAAGTCCCGGAGGTGCCATGGACGTTTGTAATGGTTCGGAAACCACTTTAAGCTGTAGGAGCCGGCCTATTTTGACCGCAGAGAGTCACATAGCCCAATCAGACTTCTCACCCACATCACTCCCAAATTGTGTAGGTGCAAGTCAGCTCTAGGCACAGTGATGCATTGTGATATAGCAGTAGCAGTAGTAGTTCACAACCGTAGTGCTTGGTGGAGTTTAATGCACTTAATTCAACTATACACGCACAAAATAACGAAGCAAAAAAATAATTTGTTCGCCATTTGTATTCGTTGTTTTGGTAGGTTTTTTTTTCACTTTTTTTATTCAACTATCTGAATAGCGAAAATTTTTTAGCAGTTGATTTCAACAGTTATTTAACAGTGGTTCTCTATTAACTTTAGCTGTAGGGGGATTTTAATGCCCGTCGATTCAAGTCTTTCATAGAAGAACTTTACGGCCTACAAATTTATTATATCTTTTAGGGGTCGAGGCAAAATACATTTTCATTATACTTCATTTATCAAATTTCGAACCATTTTCGTATTCGGAATTTTGAAGTTTAAAGAACGAACAACGAATTACTAAAGTATTATAAATTATTTTATTTTTTTAATTTTATTTATTTATTTATTTTTTTTTTGGAGCGGAAAAAAATATGATAGTTATAAAAATACATATACTTTTTTCTCTAATTAGTAATTTCAGGCGAAAATTAACTTGCACAATTCCATATATTACAAATATTATAAATTAAAATATAAAGAATATTTGATATAATATTACAATTTCTTTATTAATTGCATATAAATAATAGTAAAAATTAATATATTTAAATTTTATTCACAGATTTTAGAGATTTTCGTTCTTTTTTTTAAAAATAAAATAGCAAAGCAAAAAAATATTTTGTTCGCCATTTGTATTCGTTGTTTTGGTAGCTGTTTGAAATATATTTAAATACTATTCAAAGTAGTTCATTCTTTTATATTCTATTCTTTTTTTTCTTTTTGTTTTTAAAGTTGAATTGTTACAACTATTGCAGTCTTTCTTATTTTCTTTATTTGTAACATTCTAAAATAACACAGAAAAAAAAAAAAAAAAAAAAATATACATGAAAAAAAAAAAAAAGGTAAAAACGCCTTTTTGGTATTCAATGTTGAAAAGGGCAATTTATATCGAACTATGGTGGGGAAAAAAAATGGCCATGAAATCGCATATCATATATTTTAATATTTTATCTAAATTTTTTTGATAATCTCTAAACATCTTAGAAATGTTTGCTTTTCAGAAAAACCTTTTTTCTTTAAAAAAAGAAGAATTTTATTTTAGCCATTTGCTGCACAGAATATTTTTTTTATGCTCTTAAAATATTCTAAAAGAAATTTTCTATCATTATTTTTTTACTTTTTATGTTTCATTTCACCGTTAATACATTTAAAACATCAAAGAAATTTGAAGAGCACTCGATATTTTTTTAGCGGTCTTTTAGAGACAAGATAGTTCAAATTTTTTCTTATTTCTCCCTCTTTTTTATTCCTGGAGTCTTAATTTTTAAGAGCAATAGATACTAAAAAAAAATAATAAAATCTTCTACATTCAATTTTTTTAATTTTATTCAAATCAAACACAGACAATTCTGAGCTTGTTTTTTCTTTTTCTGTGTCAATTCTTCTGATTTTCGATAGATGATATTACGTGTTTACGGTTGCAGTGATATAATATTGAATTAAGAAAACGTTTTGGTTGTTTGGCAACCTTTTAATGAATTTCTAAAAGACGGGGAATTAAAATATTTACTTTTGTTTGATCTCGAACATTTAAATTCTTTGTAATAAAATTTACAAGTATTTAATCCAATGAAAGAATTTAAATGGTTAAAAAAATTTTTATTTGCATTTCTGAACATTTTGATTGGATAATTTTTATCAGTATGTTTCCAACTCATAGTTCATGGTCGCTCAGTTTTAGAGATTGATTTTAACACTGCTTCACAACCGTAGAGCTAGGTGGAGTTTAATACAAGTCGGTTCAACTATCCAGTTAGGGAAGAGTTTTTAGCAGTTGATTTCAACAATAATTTAACAGCCCTCCATGTCATTTGCGCTATGTGGTGATTAACGCCCATCGATTCAACTCTTCGGATAGGAAATACTTTTTTTAGCAGTTGATTTCATCAGTTATTTAACAGTGGTTTACAACCTTATAACTTTAGATAGAGTTTAACGCACGTCGATTCAAATATCCAGATAGAAAGAGTTTTTAGCAGTTGATTTCAGCAGTTATTTCACGGTACTTTACAGCCTTTGGTAGGTGCAGTTTAATGCCAGTCGATTCTACTTTTCCAATAGTAAGGATTTGATATTAGCAGTTGATTTTAACGATAGTTAAAGAATTAAATTCTTTAGCAGGAAATAGTTATTATGTGAATTAAATCTAACTCTATTTAAACACAAATCTCACACCTTGGCTGTTATTTTTTAATTCCGCATAAATTTAACATGTTTAATACTAAAAGAATTTTGTTGAATATTTACAACATTTAATGTTTTTTTTTTTTTTTTGTATTTTATATTTTTAATTGGTTTTTGCATAATGAAATTAGAGATACATAATACTGTATACATTTTTCAAATGAAATTGATTTATGATGATATCATATGATATATTTTTTGTAATATATCATTTAAGATGATATCATATCGGTTTGCGATGATATATAAAACATAATGCATTTTCAAGTTTCCTCTTTTATTTGATATTACCATAACATTCGCTTTATCAATGATCAGTGTATATATCAAGAGACAAAATAAGATTTGAATTAAGTGAATTCCAGTCACTTTTATAAACAACTGCCTTCCATTTGAATGTAACACAGTAGAAAACCTGAAAGCTAAATAATTATATGATCATAATAATAATAATAATTTTTAAATAATTATAGGAAAATAATGCAACTATATTAACTGGAAAAAGCACACTGACAGAAGTTTATATATCAATAAAAAATAAGGTTTGGAATAATTGTTTTTTTTTCTTGTTCCACTTGCTAGACAGCAACAACTAGACCAAGTCCAAGAACCCGTGTGGTCCCATGGAAGGAGGGGCAGCTTCTGTTGTAATGGAGCGCCCAAAGGTAGAAGTCTAACTTAGCTCCATGAAGCTGACTTTTTACTGGGTATGGTTGTTAGCCAACGTCAGGTTCTCTATAGTCATATTAAACCGGGACCTACGGTTTATAGTGGATTAGTTACAGGAGTTTTTATATCAAGAAACAAAATAAATTTTGAAATAATTGAATTCCTTCTAATCACTTATTCGAACAACTGTCTCCCATTTGAATGTTACATGACAGAAAACCTTGAAATCTACCACCAGACAGCTAGAGCGTCGATGCGAAACGTTTATTCATGCCGCAGCAATCACCATCGAGTCTCCATGCTTTTAAAAAAGTGACTGGTGCAAACACTGCTAGTGAAATGCCCCAAATCCCGAGCCAAGAGTTAGCATTATTTATTTATAATTACAAAGATTTATTAATTAAATTAATTATTATTTTACAATTAGAGAGCTGAGAAATTTATTTAAAAAATTTTTTTTGAATTTTTTACACCGCATAAATAATTCTAAAATCTAATTATCTAAATTTAAAGGGTGAAAACAGTGTTATGTTAACATCTAAATGAATGTGAAAGCGGATAATTTTGATTTTTTTTTTGTTCTTTCACAGGATGGATTTTAGCTTGATGGATTAACAAGATTACTCATTATTATTTAGTTGTTAATTACTACTTAAATGTTAGTTTCCTTTTCTTTAGATGGAATTAATGAGCTTTTCAAAGTTGGAGAGTCATAAAATTAATTTGGCACTTAAAAAGGATTAATTGCTTCTTTCATATAAGAAAGCTGATAAAAAAATATTTATGTAGAATTAGTGCGATTATTTCTAAAAAAAAAATGAAAGCGCACATAAAAAATAAAGAAAAACTGCTTGATTATAATTCAGCTGAATAATGATGTATTTTCTACAAATGAAAAATTTTCATCGACGAATTTCGAAATTGAAAACGAATAAACTTGGTAATGAACGAATATCATTCCTTTGCAATTCAGGCGATAGAAAAAATGTATTGACATTTTCTTGTATGTATTGTTATATTTTCATATTTATTGTTTTATTTATTTTCTGATTTTGCTATTAGAATAGAATCACAAGTTTATATGTTTAAATTTTATTATGGGAGTTAGAAATGGTATATGACCTCAGTAAACATAAAACTAAAATAAATCGGAACTCAGTAAAACATTAATCCTAAATAAAAAATAGTTCTAAATTTTTTGACATTGTTTGTTTAATCTATTTATAGATTGAAGAAACATTGTAAAAATTATGAATTTATTTATAGATTAAAAAAAGACAATGTAATTATCTAAACAATGTAATCTATTTCTAAACATTTAACGTAGAATAACTTTTTCTTTAACATGTTACAAAATTAATGTGGAATAATAGAAATCGTAGAGCCGAATTGAATAATAGAAAATTAACCCCCAAACATCGTGGAATTGCTCTATATTTACAATATATGTTCGAAAGTGCCTGCTTGGCATGAGAAAGGAATTAGGTTCGAAACTCTTGGTGGCGTTCATTGTAGCCATTACTTTATAAAATGAAAAGACTCGATGGGGATTGCTGCAATGTGTATAAAGCAAGGGTCTCCAAACAACGACCCGCGGGCCAAATCCGGCCCGCCAGTGTCATCAATCCGGCCAGCGACAGCGAATAGCCTATTGTTGCTATAATAAGTTGGATAAAAAAAACTCAGAATGATAATAACTCGGTTTTATTGACTTCATAGGTGAAGCTTAATGACAAGCATAATACGCAGAAAATTTAACTTAAGCATAACAACTAACAAGTAATTGAAATGAATCCCACTAACATTATAAACTAGTGAACATCCCGCAGTTAACCTCGGTAGTTATGTCGGGGTAAAGAGTATCGCATATGTATGTATATCGATGTTGTAATGTATACATCCTGAATCAAACATATGATTTTTACCCTGAAAATCACTCAGGAACGGAAAAGCTAAATTAATGCGAATGAAACCTCGGGGTATCCACTTGCCAAAAAATACTAATGAGATTTATGTAATTGTGATTTTTCAGTTTGACAGTAGTTTGTAGTCAGCAAGCGTATGCTCGCTCAGAGCTCGTACTCGGCGACTGGTCTAAAAATTATAGATAATGGCAGAAAAATTAAAACGTTTTTGGCCCTTGGTACTTATTGGAGTAAACAGTATGGCTCTAAGGCTGGAAAGTTTGGAGACCCCAGGTATAAAGCATACATGTATATTCGTCAATTGTCAGGCTGCTTGGTGGGACTTTACACTTTTTCTTCCATAAGGCACTTAAATTAGGGCTAAAAACCCTCAAAAATCCCGTATAATCATCTATTAGTGGATTGTTCTTGCATATATTTGTGAAGGTTCACTAATGTTCAAGTATAGTAAGCTAAACGTAACGATTTTGATTATGCTGAATCTGTTACAGATCTACCTCTCTAATTGTAATTGACCTCATGTAAAATTACTAAGCATTTTAAAACAGCAATATATAATAAGGACAATAACAATAACACAATAACCCTCAAAAAATTACAATTTCGCCAATATTTTCTTATTGTATTTGTTATTGGTATTATTACTGTACATATGATACAGAATCGCTTTATTTATTCACTATTTTTTGTTATTTATTCATTAAAATATTATGAGTAACAACAATATATAGTCAATTTCATAAGCTGTATCAAGACATACAAGATCGAGCTAAGAATTCTACAACTATTACAAAATTATAATTTTGTCATGATTTTCTGTCTGTATTTTTTATTATGCAATTAAGATATTATGTGCAACAATAATAAATAATAAATTTCATGAGCTCCATCAAGTATGAACGGAGTGGTCTATACATACTGTTGATCTCAAAAAATTACAATTTTGTAATGTCTTTTTAATATTTATTTGACAATACAATTGTGCAAATTGTTATCTAGATCAATTTCAATAATTAATTTTATTTTGTTTTCCCGTTAATTCGAATATTTTAATTTTAAAATATTAAAAAAATATTGTTGCTTATATTAACAATATTTTTAATTACTTGCATTTGTTCTGAGTATATTTTTTTGTAAAATATGTCATCATATTTTCCTGTTATATGACGCATATAACAGGTTGGTTGAAAAGTTCGTAGGCTGACACATAGATGACACTACTAGTATTAAATCCATATGAATTTTAGTTAGCTGTAACCTTCAAAAGACACGTGTATAAATTTGACAGCTGTTGCACTATTAGTATGTGAGTTATAGCATTTTTAGTGTTCATCACATGCACTCGGCTGACTGTCGATTGGACTCCGGTGTGAAATGATGGAGCCATGTTTCATCCGTTGTCACATATCGACGCAAACATTCGGGTTTATTACGATTGAACAGCTCCAAACACTGCTTAGAATCATCAATTCGTTGTTGTTTTGGGTCGATTGTGAGTTCCCGCTGCACCCACTTTGAACAGAGCTTTCGCATATCCAAATATTCATTCACGATATGTCCAACACGTTCCTTTGATATCTTTAGGGTCTCAGCTATCTCAATCCACTTCACTTTACGGTTATCAGAAATTATTTTGTGGACTTTTTGATGTTTTCGTCGGTAACAGCCTCTTTGGGGCGTCCACTGCGTGCATCGTCCTCGGTGCTTATTTCTCCTCTTTTAAATTTAGCAAACCACTTCTCTACGGTTGATTTTCTTGGTGCAAAGTCCGAATAATGTTTATCAAGACAAGCCTTGGCTTCAATAGTATTTTTTTTTTTTTTTTGCCAAAAAGCAATTCTTTATTAACACAGGAAATTCCTTTTTATCCTTTTTTTCAAACTAACAAAAGTTGCTTCACTAAAAATGCTATGACTCACATACTAATAGTGCAACAGCTGTCAAATTTATACACACGTCTTTTGAAGGTTAGGGCTAACTAAAATTCATATGAATTTAATACTAGTAGCGCCATCTATGTGTATGAACATTTCCTTCCACCTGTTATGACCGTAGATAAAAGATATAATTTTTTTAAAGCATGGGCTAAAAAATTCTATGTGTAATCTAAACCTCTGGCACGAGACTTACAGACACATGTAAAAATAAACTGAATACTAAAGTCAGAAACAAAAATAAAATCACTAAAGTCGAATTTCAAATGAAGTTATTAACCTTTTGATGCCCTTTTCTCGATAAGAGGTTTGTGACATCTTGGAATTGAAGTAAACTTACACTAATACCTCAATTATTTCAGAAACCCATTAGAGTTGTCACTCATGTGGTATTTTGAGGTGAAACCAGGATCCCGTTTTGACCGTAGAGGTCAAAGCGAAAGCTTAGAATTTCCTTAGCAAGGAAATTTGAGAAGTCAAGCCAAATTCATACTTAATGAATTGCAAGTATTGTAAAAATTAAGGCTTAATGAGATGTAGTTATTTTAATCATAAGAGCTTAGTGAATAACAATCTTTCAAAATAAATTGATACAGTAATTAATTTTGGTAAATTAAATTTTAGAAGTTTTCTATTTTTTAATCTACTAAGAATAATTAGTTGGATATCCGTTTATTTTAATTAAATAACATTAACAGAGTCCTGTCAATTATGATCGAAAAAATAAATTGCTTGCAATTAATTATTTATATTAATAAAAAACTCAGTTAGTAATAGTCAGAATATACTTAAAATAGTCAGAATGTACTTAAAATATTTATATTAATATTTTCAGCAAAGTTGTTTATTAGATTGTCTTTGATAATTTGTCTAGGAAAATAGTTAAATGATTTTAAGAATGACTATATTTAATAATGGAATAAGAGGCTACGTTCGAAAAATATAAAGAATTAATTGCAGAAGAGAATATTGGGAAGAAAAATACTATGAGATAATAATAGAAAAATATAAAGCGCAAAATTATGATAAATACGCAGAAGAATATGATTAACACAAATACAAAGAATACGTTGAAATAAAAAGGTAAATACACATATGTAGAAATATAATAGTAAATACTCAATAAATAGTAAATAGTCTTTGAGATCTCTGCAGTCTTTATTTCTGACTCCTGTTAAAGTAATCCTTCATTAAAATATTCTAAATGATTGATACTGCTGTGTCCAAAAAGTAAAACCAATTTTGAATTTAAATTACCCGGCAATATGGTATTTCAATTTTTTTTCTTTTTTAGGTTGTTTGCACTGTCTTTCATATCTGTGAGAAACTTCACTTCAAAATATTCATTAGTGTTTGAGCTACACTTGACTTTGTGAGATGCTAAAACTGATTCCTGCGATTTTTGAAATCTCCGAATTAATTGACCAAGAGCTGGCGTCAAATTTTGTTTGCAGAAACGTGTAGAATGTTGCAGAAGGCATTCGGTGCGCAATTCTATACCGGAAAAAAATGTTTAGAAGTGGTGTAAACAGTTCAAAGAAGGCAGAGAACGCGTTGAAGTCGAAGAGCCCTCTGGCCTACCATCAACCTTAACTGACGAATCTCATGTCCAAAAAATTAAAGATTTGATGCTTGCAAACCGTCGATTTGCTATTAGAGGCCTTGCTCACGATCTCGTAATTTCAAAAGGATCGGTCAATTCCCTTTCGGGCCTCAAACGCGTCAAATCTCGATTGGCACCGAAAACACTGAATGCGCCAGCTCACACTGCATTGATTCTTTGTGACTTTTTCGCCAAAAATGAAATACGCCATATCGTTCCACAACCACCGTATTTACACCGTACGACTTTTGGCTATGACGTGAATCGCCGGCGCTTTGAAGGCTATCCCTGTCGATGACTTTTAGCATGCATTGAGGATTGTAAAAAAAATTGGCATAAGTGCATTGTGTCCGGAGGGGATTACTTCGAAGGCGATGAAATAAATTTTGAAGAATACATAAAGAATTTTTGAAAAAATAATTGGTCTTACTTTTTGGGCACAGTAGTATAACTAAAAATTCATTCTTTAACAAATACCGTTATCACTAAAAACCTATAAAAACTACCACTATAAATCACTATAACCTATAAAAACTACCGCAACATCTCTAATACGGAATCTTCTACGAAGCTCACGTTCACAAAATAAATTTAAGATTTGGAGCTTGTGAACCGTCGATTTACATTCGTTGGAATTTCATTCAATTTATTCGTTGAAATTCCAAAAGGATCGGTCAATTCCATTTTGGGTCTGAAACGCGTCAAATTTCGATTGGAACCGAAAACACTGAATGTGCCAGCTCACACTGCTTCGCCAAAAATGAAACCCATATCGTTCCACAACCACCGTATTCACCTGATTTAGCATCGTGCTACTTCTGGCTATTCCCGAAACTCAAAAGACCACTCCGGGGACAACGCTTTGAGTCGTTTGAGCAGACATTTCAAAAATCGCCGGAATCAATTTCAGCATCTCACAAGGCCAAGCGTAACTCAAACACTCATAAATATTTTGACGTCAAATTTCACACAGCAAGGACAATGCCAGCAACCTAAAAAAGAAAAAAAAATTTAAATACCACGTGTCCGGGAAATTTAAATTGAAAACTGTTCTTACTTTTTGGACATAGTAATAAGTTTTTATTTTCAACAAAATAGCAGATATAGAAAATAAGTCGAAAATTGCACATCTTTTATTCATTTTACATTTTTTTGAAAAATCTTCAAAATATAAGGTAAACTTTTAAGTTAAAAAACACAAAGTAAAACAATCTTTTAACAATTTCCTAGTATAGTTTTGTGAAACAATTATTTCATTTGATGGATGAATTAAAAACCTTTAAATTATTACGCTATGATACCATGCATTAAAGAGATGAAAAGTTCTTATTTTGACCTAAATAGCAGATGTAGAGAATATGTAGAAAACTGTACATAGTTTTTTTTTATGTATTTTGCATCATTCTTAAAAATATTTAAAAAACAAAGAATAGCTTGTAAATTAAAAAAAAAACATAAGATAAAAAAAGCTTAAAACATTTTTGTTATATTTTGTAAAACAATTGTATTGTTTTCATTGATAAATTGAATACAGTTAAATCATTAGTTATGCTAACATGCATTACGTAACAAAATTAACCTTTATATTAAAATTCTGTAATGAAGTAAATAATGATAAATCTCTAATAAAAAGCATTAAATAACTTAAAATGTGAAGAATCGTAACATAATTCTTGAAAGCATATTTATAAGCGTAATTGAAACTTCAAATAAAACTCTCAAATAAAAAAATTAGAAATACAAGAGTTTTAATTTTTAATTCTTTGAAGTATATGTAAAAATAGGAAGATAAGAAAAAAAACCTGCTATTCTAAAAGAACATTAGAATTAAAAAGAAATAAATAGAACTTTCAAAAGAAATTAAAATCCATTTCCATTTCTTTTGAGTGCTACAATGTCTCATAATGAAAGATTAAATAAATTCGTAAAGAACGTTAAATGTAACGCTAATGTAAGCGAAGAACCATTAGCAAGGGCTTTTAGAGTTAATGAGATCATAATAGGTAAAATAGGGTGCAAACAGCATAAAAACAAAACTTACGTTTGAATTAAATCCATTATATTGCGAGTTCTAGCCTACAAAACATATCGAAAGCTGCTATCATTTTCATTAATTAGAATGCTCTCTCAAATTCCTATTTAAGTTTTTGTGCTTCGTTTATATAAATTAAAAAAAAAATTTTTTCTTGAAAAATATTCTTGGTAGTACGGTAGCAAAAAGGGAACATTCATTTTGTGCTTCATGTAGAGTTAGTAAAGTGTATAGTAAATAATAAAACTGCATTTTTTTCAGTTATAATGTAAAATTACAACTGTTTCCATTATTAATTTTTTCCATTAGCGGAAATTTCAATTAATTTAGAGACAGCCAAACATCCAAATGCAAATGCAAATAAAATAAATCAATTACCAGTGAGTATTTGAATAACGAATGCAAATTCATCCATTATTTTTCAGAATACATTTAGAATATTATGAAATGTAAGATGCTAAAAAATTCCCTACTTAAATATAATTCTTGTGACACATAGTAAAAGTGCATAGGTGTAAGTATGGTGAATGTTCGAACTCACTGGCGACGTGTGTAGCAACCGCAACTAACGAAGCCTCTTGATGGCCATTATGAGAGTATTTCGAGTCAACATGCCTACAGTTGGGCTGTTTGATTGGAAACATATTTCCATACTAGGCGTTGTTAGCTCTGAGAGTCCTCGAAAAATTACTATCCTTTTCCTACCTGTCGAAGGATTATTTATAAAATACTACGGAGATCACAAAGTAAAAAAAAAAAACCTTAATTATTTTTTATTGCAGTTAAAGCAATCAATCATTCTAATATTCTAAAGGGATGATAAGTTCTTATTTTAAACTACATAGCAGATATAGAGAATAAATCGAAAACTGTACATAAGTTTTTTTATGTATTTTATAACATTCTTAAACAGGAATAAGGAATAGCATGTAAAACAAAAAAACATAAGGTAAAAAAAAAAAAAGCTTGAAACTATTTGTTATTATAGTTTTATAAAACAATTCTGTAGTTTTCATAGATGAATTACATACAGTTTAAGTCACTACGTAATGCTAACGTACTTTACTTAACAAGTTTAACCTTTGTGTTACAGTTCTTTAATGTAGAAAATAATGATAAATCTCTAATAAAGAGCATTAAATAAATTAAAATGTGAAGAATCGTAACATAATTCTTGAAAACATGTTTTTAAGCGTAATTGAAACTTCAGATAAAACGCTGAATAAAAAAATTGGAAATACAAGAGTTTTAATTTTTAATTATTTGAAGTATATCTAAAAATAGCAAGGTATGAAAAAAAAAAAAAGAATCTACGTATTCTAAAAGAACATTAGAATTAAAAAGAAAATAAGTAGAACTTTCAAAGAAATTAAAATCCATTTCCATTTCTTTTGAGTGCTACAATGTTTCATAATGAAAGATTAAATGAATTCGTAAAGAACGTTAAATGCAATGTTAATGAAAGCGAAGAACCATTAGCAAGGGCTTTTAGAGTTAATGAGATCATAATAGGTAAAATAGGCTGAAAAGTGCATAAAAACAAAACTGTACATTTGAATTAAATCCATTTTGAGAATTCTAGGCTACAAAACATATCGAAAGCTGCTATCATTTTCATTAATTAGCATGCTTTCTCTAATTTCTATTTAAGGTTTTTGTATTTCGTTTGTATAAATTTAGAAAACCTTTTTTTGAAAAATATTCTTAGCAATACTTTTAATACAGTAGCAAAAAGAAGACATCCATTTTGTGATTTGCATAGAAAAAAGAAAAACTACACTTCTTTTTCTATTATTATATAAAGTTACAACCATTTCCATTATTAATTTTTTCCCTTAATGGAAATTTAATTTAATTTATAGTCTTAACATCGAAATGCGAATGAAAAAAAAAAATGAAAATCAATTACTAGTGTATATTTGAACAACAAGAAAGATTAAATAACTAACTAATAAATAAATATAGATAAATTCACTGCAAAATAAACTCTTCCAACCAACTGAATTTAGAAAAACCTCTAAAAAATAAACTTTTCCAGCCAACTGAATTTAGAAAAACCCCAAAAATAAACTCTTCCAACCAACTGAATTTAGAAAACCTCTAAAAATAAACTCTTCCAACCAACTGAATTTAGAAAAACCTGTAAAAAATAAACTCTTCCAACCAACTGAATTGAGAAAAGCCTCTAAAAAATAAGCTCTTCCAAACAACTGAATTGAGAAAAACCTCTAACAAATAAACTC